>JAWNPL010000207.1:857500-1107500 GCA_035047545.1 Drosophila paranaensis | reverse complement strand
CTGTATCGAGCATGCTGCAGCAACATGTTGGGACAACATGTGCACAGCGAACACGTCAAGCAGCAACATGCTGCCGCTGCCGCTGCTGCTGCCTATGCCATAATCCACCCCGGCGCAGTCGAGCCGCCGTCATTTATTTAAATTTTTTAAACGGTTGCGTCGCAGCTAGCTGCGCTGACGCTTGAGCCGTTGCGTTTGAGTTGTGATTATCGTGCGACGCGTTTGACCTGACAGTGCGAACGCGTCACACACGCCAAATGTTGGCTGGGTGGGCGGCTGGAGGGGTAGCCATGAGAAACAGACACACACACACACAGCTCGGTTATTAATTCATTAAATAATAATGACACATAGACAGAGAGAGCGAGAGAGAGACAGGGCGACAGACAGCGACGCAGCGGCATGCAAAGCTGCAACGTTGCCAACCTTCAATGATAGCTATTTTTATACCCTGAACCCATTGAAAATGGGAAATCATGTTTTTGTTAAAGCATGAAGCGTGCTTTAAAGCTGCGCTGCGCTGCCAAAGCGCTCCCCGCCCCCTCCCACACACACACACACACACACACAAACACACACGCATCAAGGCATGGGCTTGCATACGCTCTTCTGTCCCACCACCAGGCGTCAGCAGCGACGGCGACGGCGACGGCGGTTGTCTGGCTCATTCAGCTTTAAAATCAAACAACGACGACAGCGACGTCGCTGCTGCTGCGCTGCTAGCTGCCATTTCTCATCAATCATATCGACCTACAGCAATACATATACATATATATGTATGTATGCCTGTGTGTGTGTATGTTGCATGCAAACGTAATTGAACCTCGCGCAACCCCAAGAACTCTACACACACACACACACACACACACACACACACACACACACAGTCCGCACGCACTCCCTGTGCTCTGCCAACGTCACTGCCTCTGCCCGCGTTGCCAACAGTTGCCAATTTGCGAGCTCCTTTTGAATTCGAGTTGCCAGCTACGAGTTTCTTTCGTTTAGTTGTCTTACCTGCAACGAGTGAGAGAGAGAGAGAGAGAGTTAGTTAATTTGTATGCGTTTATTATTGATTGCATAAGGCTTTAATTCTAAAATAGCTTTTCATTTAATTATAAAATAGCTTTTCATTTAATATGCTATTCCATGCCGTTCCTTGCCATTCTGTTTCTAATTTCAGAAATGCATAATATATTCCCTTTAATATTCTATTCCATTACGTTTCCTAGCATTTCCTGTATACATATTCCATTCCATTCCGTTCCGTTCCTATTCTATTCTTTTTTGGGATCGCATGCTCAGCCATTCATATTCTAATTTCAGCATTTCAGAATATATTTCATTTAATATTCCATTTCATAACGTTCCCTGCCATTTTCTGACATTTCCTATCATTCTTTACTGTTCCATTCCTATTCTATTCTATTTTTAGGATTGTATGAGGCTTTAATTATAATATAATGTATTCAAATAGCTTTCTATTTGCAATTTAAAATTCCATTCCATGTCATTCCCACTCATTTCAGCCATGCCCTGCCTTTCTTTGTCATTCCCACGGCATTCCATTCCATTCCTATTCTAATTTCAGGATTCTATAAGGTAGTGGCCATAAATAGCTTTACATTTGCAATTTAATATTCCATTTCATTTCATTCCCCGTCATTCCATGCCGTTCTTCGCCATTCCCAGCCATTCCAATCGCTTCCTATTCTAATTTCTGGTTTGCATATGCCTTTGATTATAAAAAATATTTCCATTTACAATTCATTGTTCCATTCAATGACATTCCTTGTCATTTCATGATATTTCCTGCCTTTCTCATTCCATTCCATAGCAATAGGCAAGGCCCTTCTCTAATTTCTAGAGTGCACAGCTTTCCATTTGCAATTAAATGTTCCATTCCATGATATTCCTTGACAGTTGATGCTATTCCTGGGTCATTCCTTGCCATACCAATCATACCCAGCCATTCTATGACATTCCCTACCATTCCTGGCTATTCCCTACAGCCTTGCCTTTCCTTGCCATTCCATTCCCATTCCCATTCCATTCCATTCCTATGCTAATTTCAGTCATTTCGCTTATCAAATTTCACTTGAATTTCCCTAGGCATATTCAATTATCTCTACAAAGCACTTAATAAGACATTTAATTAACATATATCTTTTTATATATACTTTATATATATGTGTGTATACTATATCTGTATATCTGTGTATATAGTGTCTCTTCTAAACATTTCTCAATTTTCTCTTGTGCTTTTAAAGCGCCACTAACTTTATTTACTTGCTTTAATTACTTTTACGTGTTTCTGTTTTCCTTCGTCGAGTTCTTAGAAAAGCTCTTGAAATTGACCAACGACAAAATGGCCAAAAAGAAAAAGAATAAGAAGAAGAAGAAGCAACTTTCGAACTTTCTTTTTGCCTGTCAATTATCGCCAGTTCTCTCTCAATTTGATTTTTCAGAACCCAAAATGCAACTTTAATGCAAACCGAAAACGGAAACGAAACAAAAACAAGGCAAAGAGCTTTGCTTTTAATAAGCTCTGTCTGCTCTCTCTCTCTCTCTCTCTCTCTCTCTCTCTCTCTCTCTCTCTCTCTCTCTCTCTCTCTCTCTCTAGCTCTCTTTAAAGCCACAACAACAACAAATAATGTTTTTTTCTTGTTGTTTTTCCTCGTTTTTGTTTTGTTTTGCATTTTTGCAGCGCAGCAGCTGCGACGCTGGCGCTGCAGCCACTGAGACACAGGCCACATGTGCCGTTATGTGCATGTGCATGCCTATGTGTGTGTGCGTGTGCGTCGACTGGCAGCATCCTTGCCAGCAGAGCCAGCCACGCCTGTGTGAGCCACATTGCATGTGCTATATATATGTATATATAAATATGTACATATATATATGTGTATAGATATACATAGACACACACACATACATGCACATATATACAGCAGTCTGTATACATATACATATATATATATATACATATATATATGTCTGCGTGTGGCATATATAAAATAAAAGTCGCCATACAAGAAAAACTAACAGCGAGGGCAGCCAAAGGGCAGGCACACACACACACACACACACACACACACAGCCAGAGCTCACAGCAACAACAACAACAACCGTTAAGTTGTCCTGAAGGCAAATGCCGCTACAACGCAGTAAAAGCAGTTATAGCCCGAGGCAACACAGCCCCTCTGCCTAGCACACAGCCACCCACCCCCCCCCCCCCCACACACACACACTCCATCATTCCCCCCCCCTCCTCCCCCTTTGCAAGCCGCTCTGCCTCTGCCTCTGCTCACACAACGCCCACGCTGCTTGCCCAGGCGTCTGCTCTTTGGCAAGTGCAAAAATTTATCGATTTTCTCGCTCTATATGTATGTGTGTGCGTGTGTGTGTGTTTTTGCAGAGTTTTTAGCGCGTAGGTATGGGCGTAGGGGGGTGGTTGAAGTGGGCGTACAACGGACATGGCTTGTTATGAATGTAGAAGAGCGAGCCTCCCCCTCAAGAGAGCCAGCAGTCGGGCAGCTGAGTCAGGTAGGTAGGTAGGTGGCCAGGTAGCTAGGCAGGTAGTTAAGCGGTTGACGGGGTGGGTTAGGTTAGGTTAGGAGAGAGAGAGAGAGAAAGGGAGAGAGAGAGTCCTGAAGCAAGCTGAAGTTGTGAGTAACTGCGACGTCGAGAAAACAACTTTAAAAACAAACTTTCATTCCATGTGTGTGTGTGTGTGTGAGTGGATGTTTTCACCCTGTGTGCCCTGTGCCCTGAACCACCCTGTGTGCCATTAAATTTTTGTTGTACTGGAAATTAAATTTGCGGCTGAGACTGCCAGCAGCTTAAGAGGCTTAGAGAGACAGAGAGAGACAGAGAGAGAAAGAGAGAGAGAGAGATACATAAGATAAATGAGACATAGAGGAAGCAGCAGCCAAGAGACAGAGAAAGAGAGAGAGACAGAGAGAGAGAGAGCAGTTTGGGTCAGCTGCAGCAGGGCGCAGTCAAGCATAAAATTGACCAACCTACCCAGCCCCAACCCAGCCCCCGCCCACCTCCCTTGCCTTTAACATTTTTTGGCAGCACTTTAAGAAGAACTTTATGCCGCCTTCGCTTCGCAGCTAATGGCATTTGGCAGTGTTGTGAAACTTGCTCTAATCACATTACAATCGCCATGGAATTGAAATCAGCTGCGAGCGTGTTCATTAGGCGCACAGAAAGGGGCAAATTGCATCAGGCAGCTGAAATGTGCGTAGTTTAAGCTGTTTTACAACACTGGCTGTGCTCACAGTGTGGACTTTTCTGACTTTACTGCACTGTGAAAGCCTGCAAATGCAGATATCTAGCTAAAACTGTTCAATATTATACGTAATGGACTTCTCAACACTAACTAAGTTACCCAACACGGCTTGAGCTAGTTTTAACAGTCTGTAAGACTGGATCTACATATTGCACTGCTCAAATTGTTAGTAAAATGACAAATTTACATTAATCAACACTGAAACATGGCAATTGCATTTGAATTAACCTTTTAACAACATTATTAAGAGTATTTACCAACACTGCAAATACAACGAGCAACTCTGACCATGTAAATAGATCGAAAATAAACTTCGACAGCTTTACCAACACTGAAAATATTACTACTTACTCCACTTCAATGATTACTAGGCCTTTTCAACCGCAACTTAACGTTATACAACACTGCAGCTGCATAAAGTCAATGCTTAGATGCTTAAAATGAAACTGCTTTTAGCTCCCATAAGCTTTATTCACTTTGAGCTATGTAAGTAACACTAACCACCCCCTCTCCACTCTCCATTCTGCACTCTCCACCCTCATCCGTAGCCTAACTCCAGCTAAAAGAAAAATACTATAATTTAGTATTCAAAGCTTCGTCGCGGGCATTCATATGTTATCTCATCTGGCGCGCCCAAATGGGAAGCTTCATTCATGGAATTCCATTGGACGATGCTAAGGGGCGATGTTGCCTTTACATTTGGTAACTTGAATGGTTTCAAAGAGACACAGAGAGAGGAAGAGAGAGAGAGGGGAGAGAGGGAGATGTTTGCGTATGTGTTGCCGTAGATACATGCGACACAACACAAAGCACACGTAAATCCCATTCAATTCTATTGAGAAATCAGCTTTTGTCTCGCACAATGCTAGAGAATTGAGCTAGAATAGAATAGGATTATATTATCTTTAGACTAAGCAATTCAATAATGTATTATGCACACTCTCTCACACACGCTGCGTCTGCCCCCCACTCAATCTCTCTCTCTCTCTCTCTTTATTTGTTGCTCTGTCTTCTTTGCGCGATTGGGGTTCGCTAACAATTCGCTATTAATTGGCGTTGCTTGGAGCCTAAGCAAAGAGATGAGAGAGAGAGAGAGAGAGAGAGATAGACCACTCTGGCTCACTCTAAAAGTAGCCTTGCAATTCTTCCATTGCATTGTTTCGTTGCGCTAACGTTTCGCTGTTGAAATAATTTAAATTTTTCAACTGCAATAAATTGTTTGTTTCGAATTGCTTTTGTTGCATTGTTTGTTGTTGTTGTTGTTGCTGCTGTTGTTGTTGTTGTTTTTCAAGCTATTCATTTGTTTTGTTTTTGTGCCATTCACAAAACAACAGCTGTTGAATTTGCTCACACTCCCACTCACTCACTCACTCACTCACTCTCTCTCTCTCTCTCTCTCTCTCTCTCTCTCTCTCTCTCCTCTCTCTCTCTCTCTCTCTCTCTCTCTCTCTCTGTCTCTTACTCTCTCTCTCTCACTCTCCTTAAGCCTTAAGCCTTAAGCAACACTAAATGAGTTTAACTCGACATTAGCTAACACTAGACATACAGAACTAGGCGTTAACCAGCACTATATATATAAATATTAGACTTAGCCAACACTGGAGATACAAATTTTGGCTTTAGCCAACATTAGAGATAAATAGTTTAGACTTTTTAGTCTTAACCAATACTGGAAATACAGAATTCAGATTTTTTAGTCTTAGCCAACACTGGAGATACAAATTGTAGTCTCCTGAGAGTTAGCCAACACTGGAGATACAGATTGTAGACTTCGTAGCCTTAGCCAATACTGGAGATACAGAATGTAGCCTTAGCCAACACTGCAGATACAAATTGTAGACTTCTGAGCCTTAGCCTACACTGGAGACATAGAGTGAAGCCTAAGTCAACACTGCAGATACAGAATGTAGCCTTATTCAACACTGCAGATACAGATTATAGACTTCTTAGCCTTAGCCAACACTGGAGATACATCATTTAGCCTTAGCCAACACAAATTAGCTTTAGCCAACACGCGGTATATAGAAGCCGGCCTTAGCCAACACTAGAAATACCTAAATAAGCAATTAACAGCCAGCCTCTATTCTTCGCAACACTGTAGTTGCTTGAATACCACTCTCCGAACGACACTAAAGCTCAGCCATAACAGTTGGCCAAGTTAACGCTGCAGTTAATATGCATCATTCCGATTGCAATGAAAAGCAACTGTTTAGTGGCCAATCAACTGGGCATAGCAGTGTTGGTTAATTGCGTTGGCCGCCTCGAGTGGCACTAATCAACACTGCAGTTGAACTAATTATACAATGTGTATAATAGTATAACAGTATAACGGTTATTAGCAATTAAGCGCGCTGCACGCTGATGCAGCTCGCTGACTTTCAATTGCCGGTTTAGCTGTAACGGATTTTTATTTAGTATTTATTATTTAGTATTTATTTTTTAGTATTTATTATTTAGTATTTATTATTTAGTATTTATAATTTAGTATTTAATATTTATTTTTTATTATTTATTTTTTGTTATTTATTATTTATTACTTATTATTTATTATTATTGAGCTCTCACGTTCCACAACATTTCTAACTTCCGCATTTAATTACACCTGCGCACGAGTGTGTGTGCTGTGTGAATTTCTATATTTAGCTAAAGCATTAACCGCAATATCCCCTTGAGCATATGCAAATCATTTCATATTCATTGGCTCAGCCTCAAAAGAAAGTTAAGGGAGAAGCAGAGGGAAGAAGGACCATAAATAAAAGGCAAAGCAAATTAAGGGAAAACAAGAGAAATAGAAGAAACGAAAGAAAATGAAAGGAACTGAGAAGTAGAAAGAGAAGTAGAAGGATATGTAGAAGGATAAGTAGAAGGAGAAGAAGAAGGATAAGTAGAAGGATATGTAGAAGGATAAGTAGAAGGAGAAGGATAAGTAGAAGGATATGTAGAAGGATAAATAGGAAGAGAAGTAAAGGAACAAATAGAAGTAGCGGGAATAAAAATAATAATAAGTGGGATGACAAGTAGAAGGTGGAGAAAAAAGGAAAAGAATAGAGTAAAGGTAGAGAAAAAGAAGAGTAAAAAGAAAGGAAAAGGCACAGAAGGACAGTCAAAAGAAAGAACGGAGCAAAATGTAATTAACAGTGGAGAACTGTCATAAAGAAACCCAAATCATATAGATATATATATATATATATATATATATATATATATATATATATATATATATATATATATATTTATATATAATATTGTATGTAGTCTAAATATAGGTACATAGACATATATATCCGGCATTAATATATATTATATTGTAGCTCGCCACACTCGCTTATCGATTTTGCATCAGAGTTTATCACATTCATTATTCATTTGGTCTTTCGGTTCAAGCTTCAAGTTGTTTGACAACACTATTAGCACCACTAACTAGGGGCAAACATATATATATATATATATATATATATATATATATATGTATATGTGTATGGGTAAGTGGCATTTCCATAAATCTTTTATCAATATTCTCTAATACGAATGCTAATTGAACGCTTTCTGTTGACTATTGGCAGTATATAGTATAAGGTTAGTATATATACTAGTATTTATGGTATATGCTAGTCTATATATGTATATATGCTAATACACATATTAAATACTTAATTTAGTTGCTGTTTTTCTCTGCTTGCCCCCTTCCCCTTCCCTTTCCCCCTCCCCCACCCCCTCCCCTGCTGCCGGCTATTTGCTTTTGCTTTATTTTCATTTGCAGCTGTTTTTACAGCTGTTTCGCTGCCAGTCAGCAATTGTTGTTGTTGTTGTCAGCTTGAAAATTAAAAATGTGCAATAAACAGCAACAACAACAACAGCAACAACAATATAAATAATACAACACAATAATTACTCCGATTACGCGATATCAGCGTAATACAAAACGAGCGAGATAGAGAGAGGAATAGAGAGACAGAGAGAGAGGGCGAGGGCGAGCGAGGCATGTGCTGAACTTGGTCAACAAACTGATAGATATGCTTATATGCCTGCATACACACACACACACACACAAACACGGCCTGCCTCTGGCATATGTATAACAGTTATGCTCATATAACAGCTTCGATGGCCACTGCAAACCTCTGACAAATCCATATGCAAATTTTCACATAACAGTGCGAAATTTCTGAGGGCGGGGGCTGGTGCTGCCTGAGGGGGTTGTTTCTTACATGTGCCTGCGCTAGACAGGCGAGCAGGGATATGGTGGGAGGGGGGAGAGAGGAAACAGACTATCTCTCTCTCCCTCTCTCTCTCTCTCTCTCTCTCTCTCTCTGTCTCTCTCTCTCTCTCTCTCTCTCTCTCTGTCTCCCTCTCTGTCTCTTCTCTTGTACATTGAACTTTTGAGCAGCAGCTGTTGGCCTGCATTAAGGCCTTACCCGATTCACGTCTCCCGTTTCCCGTTTCCCTTGGCTGGCCGCTCGCACTTTTCTGGTTCTATTTTCGTGCGATTTATGGCCGCGTTGTTTTCGTTTGAAATTAACTGCTCTGAACTGAACATTTCATAAACACAATCGAAAAGGCCAGACCATAAAAGACATAGAATACAATAAAAACGCAGCTGCAAGGCAGCGGCAGAGGCGTGGCCAGAGTGGGGGCGGGGACGGGGACGGGGACGGGGGCGGCATATCTAATCTGGGTCGTAAAAGCATATTTCATGCGTTCGCCAGGCATGCCAAAGAAACCCTATCCCCCAATCCCTTAGTCTACAGACCACCCTCTCTCCCCCCCCCCCCCCTAGCCACTACGCCCCTGCAGCTATCCTCGTCTCGAGGACTTTGATAAAACCGCGCGCGAATTACAAAGCGGGTTAAGTCTATTTTATATTTAACTTTATTTCATTGTCCCATTTGACTGTTCCCTCCAGCCATAGCTTATCTAATCAATGCTGGAAATTATTGGAATTTCAACTCAACTAAGAGATGCTCTATAAAAACCGTTGTAGAGGTGGATCAGAGTATCATAGATCATAGAGATGATAATAGATTATAATAGATTATAATAGATCATATAGAACATATATCAGATAGAACATATCGTATGACAGCTAGATCATATTGGATCATATAAACAATAGATTATATTGAAATAGATTATATTAATTAGATCAGAAAGATATATAGAAATACAGCGCATATAATATATTGAAAGTATTTGAGATAGCTCATAAAAGATTGTATGCCAGATGGAGCACAATAGCTCGTATACCAGATAGATCATAATGGAGATCATAATATATTATATATCAGATAAAATACATATATTTTTAATCTATATATGTTTATACTATATACAGCACATATTATATACCCCATATAGTATGGATCATAATAGTTCGTATACCACAAATATCAAGATTCCACATATAGTTCAACAGCTTTACAGTATAAGAGATCATATATCTTCCATTAGCCAAGTAACTCCAAGTTCTATATATAGTTTGTGATATAACCAACATAGTATTTCAGTTATATGGGAAAGATAATGTCATTTAGTTAAGCCTCTCATACTGCACTATCTAAGGAAAAGTCCATTCAGAAATTATCTTAAGCACTTCATACTGACAACGTGTGACATTGATAGAAGAAATGAGAATGAGAATGGGAATGGAAAGAGGAATGGGAATGATAATGGGAACAGCAATGAGAATGAGAATGATAATGGAAATGAAAATAAGAAACGACGCAGACGGATCGCAGACGAAATATGGGGAAGAGTCAGGCGCTGCAATTGAGGTTAAGACGTCAACGCTGATTAGAAACGAATCGAATATAAAAGAAAATAAATAATAATAATAATAATAGAATGGCAATCATTGATTCATAGATGCGTCTCGAGATAACGCCTATCGCAAAGCAAACAGAAACAAAAACTAAAAAAAGGGTTATCGATTGCCATTGCGATTGTCATTGCGATTGCGATTGCACGGATTACAAATAATATTTATGAAGTGCTGCGGCTGCAATCAATAGATTGTCCAGCGGAATGTTTATGGAAAAATGATTATATAATCTGATATTGTAACTGACTCAACTGATTGAGAACGAGCGATTAGTATTTTTCCAATTTCATTTTAGCTATAGCCGATATGATTCATGCAGCGCATGGCTTTAAACACTTATCGATTAGGCGATAACTATCATATATTTCCCTAGCAATTAGATAGATATATTTCCCTAGCAATAGATTAGTTTATCTTCTGTTGCTTTTAAGCGCTTCAGCTCTACAAAGTACTCCAACAATATTTCGATTATTCGATAACAAAAATTAGTTATCGACGTTACTGCTACAATCAAAATGGCTGAGTAATATTGCAATAGTTTTGAGCTAAATAGGCATTTGCTTGAAACGATTGATGATGATTGTCTAAAAAACATATCGATTATTCGATAACAGTTGCTTAAACTTGCTGCATACAAATTTGTTGTTCGAGTACCATCTGAAATATACATAGATAATCGTCAAAAGTCGGCTAAAAATATCTTTTCTAGCTCATAATACTTCAAAATACTTATCGATTATTCGATAACAACTTTCAAAACTAGTTTTAACTCTTTAAAATGCACCAATTTCCTTCACAGCAATTAGTCGTTAACTTGACGTCTTTCAATTCATTGAATAGTCGATAATCGAAAGCAGAGACTTGTGAGTCGTTGGCATACCCGAATGTACAGCGTATTTCTACTGATCTAAATTGCAGTCATATATCAAAGCAAGCAAAACGACAGCCACGATTGATGACAAAGTCCTCTTAATTACTACAATTTGTGGGCTGGTCATACCCCAAATACGACACACGCAACCGCACGGCAGATAGACGCACGAGCACACATACACGTATGCTATATATGCATTGCTATTTATAGGGCTCGATAAAACATTCAATGGAACCAGAAACTTATCGAGAAATTGTAATTGATGTGGGCTCATCAAAAATGTGAAAATGTTTGGGAACTCGAACAAATGTTCGGCGTAGTTAATAGATATCGCAATTGTTATTGTTGTTGTTGTTGTTGTTGTTGTCAGCTGCTGTCATGACAAACTGTAAACTAGCAAAAGAAAGAGACGAAAGTAAAATAAAAACAATAATAATTATAGAACTTGAGTCAGAGGCACACGCGAGCCTAACACAAAACACTGCAAAAATAGCAAAACTTGAACAAATGTCGTTGATCGACTACAGCATATACCCTGTAGACGAGCTCTGTTAGATTTGCATGCACATAGATACAGTTGTTTGCCTTTACATGCGTATTATAATGCTAAATGCTTATCGATATTTATCGATTTGTTAAGTTATATATGCTATAGACATATGCACTGTATTTACTTGATCATCTGATCATCTCTCACAGTGAACAGCATTTTCATGGCTTGACTCATTAAAGGCTTTACTCGTTTGTGCTGGAAATCGACTGATATCGATTAATATAGAAACAATATTAGCAGCAAAATGCTCGTAAAGCTCGCACATATGGCTGACCACTTGATGAATTTCATGATGAATTTGATAGATAAACACAATGTGGTAAATCGATACTTATCGATTTCAAGCAAAATATCTTTCAGCAAAGCAACTGATATGCCTATATGTATGTCAGCTTATACATATACGTACATATATCGGGAATATATATACATACATATATCTACATCTATATATCTTATTGTAATTGTTTCTCTAGCTGCCTCTCTCTCTCTCACTCCCTCTCTCTGGCCCCATCTGCATCCGTCTGTCTATCTATTTCAAGTATCTGACAGTTTTGTCAGCTTTTGTTAGGCATCATCAATGCAGCTGGCGTCGCTGCCCCGCTAGGTCGTCGCAGTGCAAACTGCAGTTGAAGGTGATTTAATAATGAGTGCGAACAACGCGCAGCTAGCCGAGTTGCGACCTCCCGCGACCTACCTCGAGACCTGCTCTAGCGCTGTCACATTTTCCACCATTAGCAGCGCCATCAGCTGCACCGCCACCTCCGCATGCCCTCTGCCTCTCTCTCTCTCTCTCTCTCTCTCTCTCTCTCTCTCTCTGTCTGTCTTTCATCTATCTACGTCCCACGTTATTTTTGCATTTTTCTATTGCATTTTATTTTTGTTTTTCTTTTGTTTTTTCTCTGCTTATTCTTCTTCTTCTTCATCATCATCATCATCATCGTCTCGTTTCTCATTATTTTTATTGTTGCTGCTGCTGCTGCGCTTATAAATAGACAACGTCGCCGTCGCCGTTAATTGCTTCAGCAGTCGCTTTTCTTTTATTTTTTTTTTGTTTCATCTGCTTTTGTTGTCGTTTTCTCATTTTCTTTAATTATAATTCATTACGTATCTGCGTTTATTGGCTGCACTTTTGCTGCTGCTGCTGCTGCTGCTGCTGCCAGCTAGCGCCCCCTAGCGGCGACGTTGCCTATTGTTGCTATTATTATTCCGTTTAATATTATTATTATTCTTATCCTTATTATTATTACTGATGTTGTTGTAGTTTGCACTTGCTCATGAGCTTTGGCATAGGGGTAGGTCGGCGGCAGCACTAAAAGCGCTGCCACGATAAATAACGATCATAAGTCTATATATATATATCATTCCACTCAATTGATTTGATGCAAGATGGCCCCAGCTCATAGGAGCTGAAGAATTTAAATGTTATGTATATTTTTTTAATTGACAAAAAATTATATTTTATACATTTTTATTTCCTCCTTTGTATTTTTAAAAATTATTTTTATATATTTTTTATATATTTTTATATATTTTTATATATTTTTATATCTATATATATAAAATTCTCGAGTGTGGTGTTTGTTACCAAACTACTCCGAAACGGCTCGACCGATTCTCACGAAATTTTTTATGCAGATCGTGTAGGACTGAGAATCGGCCAACATCTATTTTTTATACCCAAATAATAAATAATTGCGCTAATTATTGATCAAGAAAATAATACATGTTATACACCAATCAGTTTTCCAACTTGATTTATTACAACAATGCCACGAACTACCTGCCAAAAAACAAATGTTAAGGGAAAAAAGATAAATGAGTCGTCAAACAAACAGATCTAGAGGCATGCAAGATAGAAGAGCAATAAGATCAGATGCAGAAAGGCAACAAAGTAATGCAGATGTCCGTGTAAGAATGGCGCAGTTACGTGCATCACAATTACAAGAGGTACGAGATGAGCGAAACCAACAAAGACAATTGGAACGAAGAGAAGCGCGCAGATTCGTAGCCAACAGACGTAGAGGGATTGACCAACATCAACAAGTACTTCGAACATTTACATCACATTCATTTCTTCGACTAGCATTTCAGTATGAGCCTGATGTTGAATATTACGCTCATTCCAAAGTGGTAATTGGTACATTGGACAAGGAATGCCCGCACTGTCAAGCCCTTAAATTTAAAAATGAGCCAATTGGGATGTGTTGCTCATCAGGAAAAGTGAAACTTCCAGAAATTGAAACACCGCCGGAACCATTGCACGGCCTCCTTATTGGTACTGATCCAAATTCTTCGCTGTTCTTGCGTTCAATTCGGCAATTCAATTCATGTTTTCAAATGACATCGTTCGGAGCAACGGAAATAGTTAAAAATACTGCTGCAAATGGTCAACAATTTAATTCCACATTCAAAATCAAAGGCCAAATTTACCACAAAGTCGGCTCATTACTACCAATGCCAAACGAACCTTATAAATTTTTACAAATTTACTTTATGGGTGGCGAGGACTCCGAACGGGCACTCGCCAATCGCGTGAATACACGTTGCAACTATAATCACCTCAATTCACCATTTGCAACGCTGATGAAATTAATGCTTGCCTCAAATCGTCCCGACTGTGGCGTAATGTTGAACGAGTACAACTGACGGTGAACATGCGCGTTCAAACGCTTCAGGATCCATCCGCCGAAACTTTTTCGAAACAGCTATTAGATATTGGCAATGGGAAAGTTGCCGTACATGAAAATACTGGATCAATAAAATTACCAACCGGTTTTTGCACAATCGTCCACTCGCAAGATGTTCTCATCGACTGTATATTTCCCGATGTACACACACAATATATAAATCTTGACTGGCTGGCAGAAAGAGCTATTTTAGCAGCGAAAAATGTGGACGTTCATGGATTAAATTTCAAGATACAACAATTGTTGCCAACAGACTCTGTGTCATACAAATCTGTTGATACAGTTTGCAATACTATCGAAGCTGTAAATTACCCAGTAGAATTTTTGAATTCCTTGGATTTGCCAGGCATGCCACCGCACCACTTACAATTGAAAGTAGGATCTCCGGTGATTTTGCTCCGTAACTTGAACCCACCGCGGCTGTGCAATGGCACACGATTGGTTATTAAAAAATTAATGAAGAACGTGATTGAGGCCACCATTTTAAAAGGCAAGTTTCAAGGTGAAAATATATTGTTGCCACGAATCCCCATGATTCCTACAGATGTGCCAATTGAATTCAAACGCATTCAATTCCCAATTAGATTGGCATTCGCGATGACAATCAATAAGTCGCAAGGCCAAACGTTGTCTGTATGTGGTTTAGATTTGGAAACACCATGCTTTTCCCACGGACAACTATATGTGGCATGTTCTCGCGTCGGGAAACCATCAAGTTTGTTCATATTGGCTAAAGATGGCCTAACAAAAAAAATTGTGCACTCTATTGCGCTTAGCGAATAATCTGTATTTTTATTAACTGTCATTTTTAACAATAAATAAATCGTACTTCAGTTGTTTATAACGTTTTCGACTATAACTTCATCCCCATACACTTATAGTAACTTAGATATTAGATATTTGAAAAAGGCAAAACAACGTTTGCCGGGTCAACTATCCCCATACACTTATAGTAACTTAGATATTAGATATTTGAAAAAGGCAAAACAACGTTTGCCGGGTCAACTAGTATTTTTATATATTTTTATATATTTTTACATATTTTTATATATTTTTTATATATTTTTATATATTTTTATATAGATTTTCAGTTTTATTTTTATTTTGTTTTTATATATTTTTTTTACTTTTTTTTATATTTTTTATTTAATATTTTTCACATATTTTTTACTTTTCATCTATTTTTAATTTTATATTTTTGTATACATTTTTTATTATACATTTTTATCTTTTTATACATATTTTATTTCATATATATTTTCAATTTATATTTTTTATTTATATTTTATATTTATTATTTTTCAAATATTTTTTTTTTATTTTTTTTTATATATATATTTTTAGTTTCATATTTGTTGTATAATTTTGATTTTTCATGTTTTATTTCTATTTTTATTTTTTAATATATTTTTTATTTTACATTTTTTATTCTCATATTTTTTTATTTCTTATTATATTTTTGATTATATTTATTTTTTATATTTTATATTTAATATTATTTGGTTATAATTTTATATTTTCACAAATTTAATTTTTCTTTAACTTTATTTATTTACGTATATTTGAAGCCTTTCTCCACATAATTTTATTCCAATATACTTTAATTTATAATAAATTCTAATCATTCCCATTTCTTCATTCAATTTGAATATCTGAACACTTTTTATTCCATTTAGCTCTTCCGTAGAATCACCTTCGTGGGGGTTTTCATAGTATATATTTGTTCATTCTGCTTTCTATGTTGTTTTTCTTTTTGGTTTTTCTCTTTAAATTGCAAAATAAGGTACGAGTCATTACATACGACGGGGTTTACCCCGACACCACTTAAAAAGCACATTCATTGTCTTATGCAATTGGAGGGGCGTTGCGGGGCGTGGCGGGGCGAGGCGAGGCGGGACGGACCGGCTCAAGGTATGTCAATTTGATTGGCTAAAGAAATAGAAATATCAGGTGTTTCATTTGCAATATTTACTGCTAATTGAATTCCCAATTTAACAATGGACGACGACGACGACGATGTCTGGCTCGACGTCTGATGCACATTTTGCATTGGAAAAGTTATTAAAAAGGGGAATTTATAGTTATATATATAGACATATAGGATTACAATCAAATTGCATAATACTTGTGATGAGATGAATAAACTGAATGCATTAACTAGACACTCAAGTGAGCGGATGTGACCGACTGGGAGATACCTTAGTTGGGGGCAATGGAAAAAAAGGTGTCGGGATGCGTGGCAGATCCTCTATAATATAATATATAATATATACTATTATATAATAATATTCTCTATAATATAATATACAATATATACTATTATATAATAATATATACATATCTTCTTTATCCGTCCGTATGCATGCCACAATCTCAAATACTATAAACTCTAGGGATCTGATACCATATATTATTTGTATATTTCTCATTTTATGTGATCAGTTTGAAGGATAGCTATTATCTTATATAGGAATCTACTAATATTCAGTATAAGCATATCAGAAGCTATGAGATATATATATATATATATACTTTTTCAAGGATCTAGACAGTTCATTCCATAGAATATCACTGGAAAAAGTGTATAGAGAGCTAAGAAGAGTTTATATTGAGAAATAAATAGCAATGAGCCCATATTTGTTGTGCTTTCCTTATTAGACTCCGATCTAAGAAGTAGCCGACCTTCTGGGAGCGTCCACATCTATATTTATATAGAAGATTTCAAGATTTTAATATTCGATTTCTTTTCTATATTAGAAATTTACCCTGAAATATATGTACCAGGCTCACCTGCCTATGATAACTTCAAAGCTAATATGCCCAAAAAATCACTAGAATAGGCATAAGAGTCAAATAGGCATAAAGACAGCAGGAAATGAAACACTTAAGCTAAACAGTGAGATGCCAAGGGCAATATTAAGCGCACTATATACCGGAATAATGCAGTTATTTCAGCTGTCACAGCACAGGTGTGTGGGGCGGGAGTGGGGGTGGTGCATAAATAAACATGCAAAGTGTTTAGATATGATACGAGCTGTTGACTACTCTTATGATTCCGACTGTTATCATTATTATAGTTATTCGATCTGGTTGGCAGCAAGAGCAACAGCAACAATTGCGCATAATGAAATCGAACTACAAAACGGGGTGGGCGGGGTGGTGTGGGGCGGCTGCCTGAGAGGCTGAACGACGCGCGTCAACGACACCCAAAGCTACCAGAGAGAGGAAGAGGGAGGGAGAGACATGTGAGAGATGGCAGGCGTGTGAGCGCAGTTGCAGCACTGCACATAACTGCGGCTCTCTATGCATGTGTGTGTGCGTGCGTGTGTGTGTGCCGGTCGATAAACAAAAATGACAACAACAACAACAACAGCAACTGGAAGACTGCGCAGCTGGCAGCAGATAGCGAGCGCAGTCATTGACGTTGATGTTGACGTCGCTGCTGGCGTCGCTGTCGCTGTTGCTGTCGTCGTCGCGTTTGACTCATTAAATATTTTGCAACCTTGACCGTTCGAGAGCGATTAAAATGTATGCGAGTGTGTGCGTGTGTGTGTGTGTGAGTGTCTATCAGTGTGTCGTTGTTGCTATTGTTGCTGTTGTTGTTGTTTCAGCTTAGCTTCATTTCAACTGCATGACAAGTCGCCTCTAACAGTTATCAATTATAACTGTCAACTACATAGTTTGGACTCGAAAGAAAGCTGAAAGAAGAAGCCAAAAAAGCAGCAAAATAATACCCTGCAAATGGCCAGCTTAGCCGTGCTCAGTGCTATATAGCTGGCATAGCAGCATATAGTAATTCGATTCGATATGCAAAGCAGAGCCAGAAGAGGCAACAGCAGACGAAGCATAGCAAACAAACTCAGAGAATTTTATTTGTGTTTTACTTTTATATACATATATAAATATATATATATATATATATATATATATATATATATATATATATATATATATATATATATATATATATATATATATATATATATATATATATATATATATATATATATATATATATATATATATATATATATATATATATATATATATATATATATATATATATATATATTTTTATATATATATATATATTTGATTCTCTGCCCTTTTTTTGGCTTTTTTTATGCCCTCGCCAGTTCAATGCAAATGTTTGGACAACGGCAGGAAATGGAGCAGAATTCTGGAGCAAAGAGAGCTGAGAGAAAAGGAAACAAAAAGTAAATAGGAATAAAACTAAAAATAAAGAAATAGCACATAGAAGCACAGCCACAGCCTGCTTTGCAGTCAGCGCCTTTCTATGCGATTCGCAATCCAATCAAATTTCATTCATTCCCATTCTTATTCCCATTCCCATTCCCATTCCCATTCCCATTCCCAGACTGCGCAACGTTTCTCATGACATTCGATTGAAGTCTAATTGCCCGTGCAATTACTATAACTTTTGCTTTAACCTCTTTCTGTCTTTAGGCCCTCTCCCCTCCACCCTTCCCCTCCTCTCTCTCTCTCTCTCTCTCTCAACCAGTCGACTAGAGCGTATCATTAAATGTCCATTAAAAAGCCAAAACCCAAAACCCCTTTCGACGTTTAAACACAAATGGAAGCAGCAGAGGCACACTGTACCAGAGAGGGTGGCATAGAGGGTAGTGGGCGGGCGGCTAGGGGCAGGGCTAAGGTCTGCTAGGGGCTGCGTCTATTGACATCAATCAATTGTCCATTTTGAAACACGCAGCAAAGAGCAATCAAAGTTATTTTTAAACACACAAAACAAAAATCAATGAATCAACATTAAATACCCTGTATATTTCTGATATAATCTACATACTATATATGTATCTAAGATATATCCTTTTTAAACTGTATACTTGATATAGAAAATGTCTTTTTACAATCTATGTATTATATAAGCAAAATATCTTTTTAATCTATATACTACATAAGGTATCTTTTATAATCTATATAAAGATATGGATCGATATATATAGATATATAGTTCCCATAGCAATTTAACCAATACTCAAATTCTTAAATTATCTTCCTCTCTCTGTCTCTTATTCTGTTTCTCTTTCTCTCTCTCTCTCTTTCTCACACTCTTTATCTCTCTCTCACTCACTCTCTCTCTCTCTCACTCTGTCTCTTACTCTGTCTCTCTTTCTCTATCTTTCTCTTTACCTCTCTCTCTCTTTCTCTCTCTCTCTTTCTCTCTCTCTTTCTCACTCTTTATCTCTCTCTTTATCTCTCTCTTTCTCTCTCTGTCTTTCTCTCTCTCATTCTTTCTCTCTTTCCCTCTCCCTATTTCTCTCTCTCTTTCTCTCTCTTTCTCTCTTTCACTCTCAGCCTCTTCCTCCATCTCTATACATAAAATTCCCTTTTATTTGCTATTTCCATTCATTTTCTTCAATTTACAGGGCATCTCCACGTCGTGCACTCTTCTATATATATCGCATAACCTTTTTCTGTGTCCATTCTCTGAGCTAAACGACCTTTGCAAATTACAAAGTGAAACCCGTTTCCCCCGCCAGCCGTAACGACACCCCTCGCACCACTCGCACCACTCACCGTTCGGCTAACTGCATGCCATGACATTTTCCAGTCGTCGACTTCTTTTGCGGTCGTCCGTTGTGTGGCGGCCATTTAGCTCTCTAATTGCTGTCATTCTCAGCGAGTAACTGTCTCTGTCTCTCTGTCTGTCTATCAGTCTCTCTCTCTCTCTCTGTCTGTCTCTCTGTCTGTCTCTCTGTCTGTCTCCCAGTCTGTTTGCTGTTATTCTAATACCCTATCACGCTGCTTGGCTCAACGGGCATATTGGCTTTCACTCTTTAAAACATTTACAGGGTATTTTCCAGTCGAGCATGCCACCGCTGTTTGCCCTTACTCTCGCCTCGTTGCGGCAGGTCAATAGTGTCAAATTACGTACGATTATTTTTAGCTTAGGCAACGTGCGTGCTGTGTTTCGAGTTCCCTCCCCCTCCAACAATAGCAATCCTTCAACTGCCTCACACCTCTCTCTCTCTCTCTCTCTCTCTCTCTCTCTCTCTCTCTCTCTCTCTCTCTCTCTGTCTCTCTCTTTCTCTTCCTCCTCCTGTTCGCTCACCCACAGAGTATTGGCATTGCTTTTAACTTCACTTTGTTCGCTTCAATCAAATTGTTCTGTTGCTGCTTTCTGTTTCCCCCTCTTCTTCTGCTACTTCTACTTCTACTTCTCCTTCTCCTTCTCCTTCTCCTTCTCCTTCTTCTTCTTCTTCTGTTGCTGCCCACTCTCGCAGCACTTCAAGTTAAGTTCACTTCACTCGCTCGCCCGCTTAGTCATCGTCGCTTGTCTTTTTGTCTGTCTCCCTCTCTCTCTCTCTCTCTCTCTCTGTGTCTCTTTCGCTCCCTCTCCCTCCCTCTCTCGCTCGCTCTTTCTCTTTGTCTTTTAAGTGCTTCCCACTTCTTCAACCGCAAAAACTAGCAACATTTTGCCACTTTTGTTTCGCTTTCCGGGTCGCATTTGCTTCAGCTCTCTCGCTCTCTCTCTCTCTCTCTCTCTCTCTCTCTCTCTCTCGCTCTCTCTCTGTCTGCACGTCTTAGTCTCTGTTTGTCTTTCAATTCTGTTACCCATTTATCTACTTCTCTGACTAATATACAATGCTCACTTCTCTCTCCTCCTCCTCTCTCTCTCCCTCACTCTCATAGCATGCAATTTCCTTATTCATATTTAAATAGTTTTAAGATATACTTTATATATATATACATACATACACACATATATTCATATATACATACACACATTTATCCATTAACATTTTATGTCTATAGCAGCATTATATAATAATATTTCATTTCGTGAAGGTCGTCAAATTCTTAACTCGAATTCTACGTGAGTTTCTCTACATTTTGGTTTCTTTTTCTTTTTCTGGGTTTTTTGGGTTTTGAATTATGTTCGGGGTACGCAAAGGTTGCATAAATCCAAATCAAATGGAATTCGAAGGCTGAATGCGAGCAGTGCTCTATCATGAGAGTTTTGGGTACCTAAATAGTTCCACTAATAGACGTATAGTCCATAAACTAGCTACTGCTACTACTATTAATACTAATACTACTACTACTACTACTACTACTACTACTACTATAATAACTACTATGTGTGTGCGTGTGTTCATGGGAATTTCCATGGTTAAATACATTTGGAATGTGAAGTGAACTGAAGTGAAGTGAAGAGTAGCAAAATAATTCCATTCTCATTCACTTAGGTCTCTGTGCATCTGAGTCTGCCTTGCCTTGGGCTTTGGTTTCTGTCTTTCTCTTTCTATTTCCCTCTATGTATACTTTCCTCTCTTTGTCTCTCTTTCTCTATTTCCCATTCTCATCCATTATTTCTCTCTCTCAATTCCGCAATCTTCCTATATATGAGCTCCTTTTCTTTGTCTAGCTCTCCCTTCCTCTTTACCTCTCTGTATATCTCCCAATCTCTGTTTCTATCTCTCTCTCTCTCTCTTTATATCTCTCTCCATCTGCTCTCTCTCTAAATCTCTCTATCTCTTTGTATCTCTCTCCATATCTTTCTCTCCTATCTCTCACTCTCTCTCTCTCTCTCTCTCTCTCTCTCTCTCTCTCTCTCTCTCTCTCTCTATATATCTCTCATTCTGTCTATTTCCCTAGACCTCTCTCTGTCTCTATATATCTCTCTTTATATCTCTGTCTCTATCTCTCTCTCCTTTTTGCCTTTCTCTTGCCATCTCTTTATCTCCTCTCCACCCACTGCCTCTATCTCTCTCACGCCATTTCCTCTTCTTTTTCTCTCTCTTTCTCTCTCTCTCTCACTCTCTATCTCTGTCTATCTCGCATTCTCTCTAATACCCTTCTCCCGTTCTATTTCTCTTACTTCCCTCCTCCCTTACCTCGCCACCCTTCTCTATATATAATGCCTAAATATGCTTCAATTGCCCTTATCAGCATTAAATATATATGAATATGTATATATATAGTAATATATATATAGTAGTTCTTCCATCCGAGCTTATCTCGTATTGCAACAATTTGGGTTGCGGACGATTCGCGTCGCCCTCTTATCGACCAGAGCCGAAAGGGGCGTCGCACAACTTGTTCCAAAAGATCCAAAACAGGAAATGAGTTTCTAGCGCTAATCGGGGCATAGTACGTGAATATATATAAACTATTTATATATATATATATATATATATATTTGAAATAAAGCCTTGCTCAACTCAAGGTATGAGATATTTCTGTACAAAGAGAGAGAGAGAGAGAGAGAGAGAGAGTCCTGCACTATAAACAGAGAGTGTGTGAGAGAGGGAGTCCTTCACTATATAAAGCTCTCTTTCTCTCTCTCTCTCTCTCTCTCTCTCTCTCTCTCTCTCTCTCTCTCTCTCTCTCTCTCTCTCTCTCTCTCTCTCTCTCTCTCTCTCTCTTAGTGTTAAATTAACTGAAAATCCAGCTATAGTCAGAGATCTGTAAAATAGGGAGAGAGAGAGAGATAGTCCTTAACTATATACAGAGAGAGCGAGAGAGGACATATAGTCCTATGTACAGCTGTCTCGCTCCCTCTTAAGATTTCGAATTACCAAAAAGTCCATTTATAATCTGAGATCTATATAATATATATACAGCATATACAGCTCTCCCTCCCTCCCACTCTCTCTCCCTCTCTCTCTCTCTCTCTCTCTCTCTCTCTCTCTCTCTCTCTCTCTCTCTCTCTTCCTATTGTTACTTAGACTTCAAATCAGCTTAAAATTTATCTATAATGGAAGCTCTATAGGTCTGTAGATAGTTTAGGTAGATCTATAGTTTAGATAGATCTATAGATAGTTCATCTACTACTCAGCTTGATATAGATACAGATTATATACATATATCTCATCATCCTCTCCCTCTCCCCCTCTTCTATATCATCGCATAAATATTCTAAAAATCCCTATAGCTAGATATCTGTAGATCCATGTAGACTTCTTAAGATTGCAATAGCTAGATATAGATATAGTTATAGATATAGTTATAGTTGTAGATATAGCTTACAATACTTTTGTATCTATATCTTTATCTATATATCTATATCAATAGATGATATCTATATCAGCTAGACAATGTTGCTGATGGGTCTGTCTGCTGCAGCTGCTATTGCTCATGCATCATTTAATATTTATATATATTTATATATGCATCAGATTTATATATATATATATATATATATATATATATATATATATATATATATATAGATAGATAGAGATTTAGATTTTGACATTTGCTCACCTATGAATTTGTGTGCCACTCGCGATGCGCTGCTGATAC
Source organism: Drosophila paranaensis (assembly GCA_035047545.1). Lineage (NCBI taxonomy): Eukaryota > Metazoa > Arthropoda > Insecta > Diptera > Drosophilidae > Drosophila > Drosophila paranaensis. The sequence goes on along the minus strand of JAWNPL010000207.1, from coordinate 1,083,986 downwards.
GACATATTGGCAACTTGTTGCTGTTGCTGTTGTTGTTGTTGTTGTTGCTTTTGCTGCTGTTGCGTTGCTTTACTTTGCTGCTGCTGTTGATTAGTTGCTGCTGACTGCTGCTGCTGCTGCTGTTGCTGTTGTTGCTGATGATGATGTAGATGATGGGACGTTGGTCCATTATCATGCACTTGATGGGACGCAGCAGCGTTGCCTGCTGCCGCGCTATGTTGCTGCTGACTGCTGGCAATACGTTGCTGTTGTTGCTGTTGCTGTTGCTGCTGATGATGATGATGATGGTGATGAAGTTGCTGCTGAAGCTGCAGTTGCTGTTGATGCTGCTGCTGCTGTTGCTGCTGCTGCTGCTGCTGGTGTTGCTGATGCTGCTGGTGTTGCTGATGTTGCTGATGTTGCTGCTGCTGCTGCTGCTGCTGTTGTCCACCGTTTGTGGCGTTGTTTGTGGGCGGCGGAGCACCGACCTGCACTGAAGAGGAGCGTATAGCTGCTTCCATTTCATGCCGAACTCTTTTGGCTTAAACACTTGTTGTTCCGCCCAGAAGTTGTTGCTGTTGTTGCTGTTGTTGTTGTTGTTGTTGATTCTACTACTGTTTTAATTGTAATGTTGCTGTTGTTGTTATTATCACTGAGCTGCTCGCATGCAACAACATTGCACTGCAACATATTCACAACATGAGCAATTGTTTCTGTTGTTGCTGTTGTTGTTGTTGCTGTATCACACACCACAATTGTTATTGTTGTTGCTGCTGTTGTTGTTGCTGTCAATAAAACAGCAACAACATTTAGCTTGCGCGCTTAAGAGACGCCATGCAGCAGCTGCTGCACTTGTATTTCGAGTTGTTGTTGCTGCTGTTGCTTTTGTTGTTTCACTTTGTTTGTTTTGTTATATATGAGTTGTTGCTGCTGCTGCTGATGTTGTTGTTGTTGTTGTTGTATTACTATATTAAACATTTGCCTATTTACACACACACTGCGACTGCTGCAAAAAAAGACAGAAAAAAACTTTTGTAACACAGAGAGCGAGAGAGAGAGAGAGGGAGAAAGGGAGCGTGGCTGAAGTGCGGCAACGTTGCACGCGCGCGCCTTGTTGCCAATTTGCAATTTGCACACGTTTCGCGTTGTTTTTGTTATTGTTGTTGTTGTTGCACAAAAACCAAACAAAAAAGCACAGAAAAAAATTGTATTCAGAAACTTGAAAAAAAAAAACAATATTTTGAAATAAAATATATATATGTATATATATTTTATATATATATATTTCTTCTCTCTCTTGCACAAACATTTGGGCAAACTTTTTTTGTTTGCGAAAAAAAAGAGCTCTGGTGACACACATTTAAAAGGCGGTGGGCGTGGGCGTGGGCTAGCTATATAGGCATGTATATATGTTTATAGATTCATGTGTGTGTGTGTGCGCTGATTAACTAATTCATTAGTTAGTTTTCATTGCAGTTTTTTGCTGGCTTTCTGTGTGGGTTAAGTTGCTAACATTTTTCATTAATTAACAGCTTTTTGCGCACACTTTCAATTAATTTCTTTATTATTTTTAAAAATTTCAATTTAATTTTTAAAATTTTTATTTATATATTTATTATATTTTTATATATTTTTTATTTTGAATTTTTATTATATTTATATTATTTATATATTTTTTTTATTTTTTTCCTTATTTCTTTTTATTTATTTATTTTTTTTTTTATTTTCTTTTATTTCAATTTAAATTTCTTTGCTCGCTTTTTCAGCTGCTTTTTATCACGACAAAACTTAAAAAAAAAAATTGGATTTCAACACAAAACAAAAAGTTTTTTTTTTTTTCGTTTTTTCTTTTTTCTTGATTTTTTTCGCATTTCTTTGGCCGTCCATACAAACTGCAAAGAGAGAAGAGTAGAGAACAAAGCAAAAAGTTTGATTAGTTGCCAAATTCGATAAAGATATATAGACAAGATATAGCAAAAAGTAAAGTATATACATATATTTATATATACAAAAGATATATATGTATATACATATATATATATTTGGCTTTATTTGAATATAATATATACAGTGATAAGAGTATATATTGAGAGATAAGTTATAGCACATATGTATATGATTCACATTATACAGAGATACATATATGTATATATATGTATGGATAAATAATGAATATACCTATATAAATAATAAATATATGTATACATAAATAATAATTTAAATATATGTATATGTATTTTTTTTTTAGATTTTCAAGAATATTTCAATTTGATTCGAATTTTTCTTCCTATATCTCTGAAGTGCACGTGTTCCCAAGTTTATAACTAAGAAATATCTAGAAATTTATAAGAAAATATATATGTATATACATAATACATACGTACATACATATCTGAACATTCGTTTTAAATAGTTTTCACTCATATTTTCTTCCTATAACACAGCTCATCATATTTTGGGTAAACTCTGTTTCATATGCATACATATGTGTGTACATGCCTTGATATTGATAATATCTGTACTATATATACTTTATATCCTTATATTTACATACGAATCTGCTATAGATGTCATATGAAAGTGCTTCTCTCCATATAATCTCTATAAACACATCATATTATCAAATTCCATTATCTCACCTTCTGTTCTATGAGCGAATTTCGCAATTCGTTATTTTATTTCAGTTTAATCATATAATACATATAATTTTTATATTAATAACTTTTTATAAATAATTTTTTACATATAATTTTTTATTTTTTATTTAATATACATATGTATATAATTCCTAAAAATTTAATTTAGGTTTTTTCTTATATATATTTTTATAGTTATTATATTTTATTACATATTTTTTTTTTTTTTTAGCTTTTTTATTTAGCTTCTTTATATTTTATTCAACTTTTTAAATATTTTATTTCATTCTTTTATATTTTATTCCATATTTTGGTATTTCTTGTTTCACTTTTTATATTTTATTTTATTTATGTATATTTTATTCCATATTTTCATATATTATTAAACTTTTTAATATTTTATTTAACTTTTTTAACATTTTATTTAACTTTTTATTTCATATATTTATATTTAAAAAAATTCAATTTAAATTTTGTTATATTTTATTTTATTTTATTTTATTTAACTTCATTTTATTATATTCCATTTTCTTTTATTCTCATTCTTGCTACCTTTCTTTGCACATTTTCTTTCAAATTTAATTTTTGAAACACTTCAAAAAACGTTTTTTGGCCACAATAAAAATAAAATACAAAATTTCCTTTTTGTTTAAATTTGTTTTGCTATAAACACAACTTGATATATACTTTATATATGGATATATAAATATTTCATTCATATTTTTATCTGTCACACACACACACACTGGTAACTGCAGCTGTAATCGCTATCGCATAACGGAGTGTTTGCTATCGCCCCAGTCATGTTTGGCTGGCTTATCAACTGATTAGCTTAAGACTTTAAGCATTTCCCTTATCAGCTTGAATTAAAGTCCAAAATTAGACGGAAAAGCAATAAGAATTTCACTAGCTCCTTCTCACTCTCTCTCTCTCTCTCTCTCTCTCGCGCTCACTCACTCTTTTTTCGCTTTTTTCTCTTATTTACTCTCGTAGGCTAATTTTCGAAGCATTTGCGGTATTCCCAGGTGCCCGCAGCAGCTTTACAGAGATATTTACGCGTGTTGCCTACGTGAAAAACAGAAAACAGAAATCAGAAGCAGCAGCAGCGGCGGCAGCGGCGGTCTCAGCGACGGCAGCGGCAGCGGCAGAGGCGGCAGCAGCAGCAAAATACATATCAGAAAGCAGCCGAAGCAGAAACGGCAAAAAAAAAAAAGGAAAAAAAAGCTCTGCCAGTCAGTGTCGACAAACTGGAAATTGAACAAATGAAACTTGGCAACAGTGCGCGGTCACATGTTTTGCTGGCGCTGCTGCTGCCGCTGCTGCTGTTGGTCAGCAGCATTTTTGTTGTTGTTGCGTTTAATGAAAGCAATTAAACTGCACAGCCACAAATAAATAAAAACAATAACAATTAACAGCTGGCAGGCAGCAGCAGCAACAACAACAATTCGCAACTTTTAGTAAATTAAATTCACACTATGAAAATTGCACAGAAATTGAGTTGAATTTAAGTAAAACGGCAAAAACACACACAGACACACATACACTCATCGACTCACTCACACTCACACGTACACACTCATAAACAGACGAAAATTAAGCACAAATTCCACAAACAAGCAAAAAAAAAAAAAGAAACAAAAAAAATCAGCCAAGCGTCGCAACGACTAAAAGCCACGCAAAAGCAGCGACGTCGGCAGCAATAAAAATACATATATATTCAGTACCAACAACAAGCCATGCGCCGTTGCCGCACTTCATACAGAGAAGAAGCAGATAGAGAGAGAAAGAGAGAGAAAAAACTTAAGCACGCGTAAGATTAAAGCAGCGACGGCGGCAGCGACGCCAGCGACGAGCTAGCCAAATGCGCTGTTGACAATTTTCAGCATACCAGCGCAAACAAATTAATAAAAATAACAACACACGCACACAGCCAACAGCAACAACGAGACGACGACAATATGAAAAGAGGCTTAAAACTATATGTAAAAAGAAACAAGCAAAGCAGCGCAGCGCAGTCAGCATCGATGCCAACAGCGTTATAATAATAATAATAATAATAATAATAATAATAGCATAAAAAGAAATTATAAAAAAAAAGCCAACTCGAAGCAAAAGCAAAACAAGCAAGAAAAAAATGTTGCCGCGGCACAACATCTGCCTGCCATGTGCAAAAACGAGACAGAAAGCGTCGTGCGCAAACAAACTAACCAAAGAATATGAGCGAGACAGAGAGGGAGACAGCAAGAGAATGAGCAAACGAACAAACGGTTCGTTCGTTCGTTCGGTCGGTCGTTCGTTTCAACTGTCTGACGAGCAGTCGGTCGGTCGGTCGGTCGGTCGGTCGTTGTCGTCACAAAAGGGGAGGAAGCGGGTGAGCTATGGCCACTGTTGAGGTTGAGCAAAAACAGAGAGCAACAACGCGGGAACTTGAACACACACACGTACACAAATGTATACATTTATATATGCAAGTATATAAATATATATATGTATATACATTTATATATAACTGCAAAGCAAACAGCAGGCAGCGATGTTGCTGCGCAGCAAAGTTGTACGACGACGTTCGCTCGTGTGTATTGGTTATGCGGAGTGCGGGTGACGCAACAGCAAGTGTAAGGCGGCGGGCAGGCAGCGCCGTTGGCAACTGAATACGATACATATACATACATACATACATACATATACACAAGCAAGTCACACACATACACGCAGGCACAAAACTCGCAGCGTCATAAGGAGACAAAATGAAAGAGCGAGCAAGCAGCAAACGAACGAAAGCACGAACGAATAAACGACCGACCAAACGCCAGACAGGCAGCCAGACCGAACGAACGAACGACCGACCGACCGAACGACAATCAGTCGGTGAGCCGTGCATAGTGACGTGCACAAAAATCCCCCGAGTGGCAATCGTATGCTTGTATGTGTAGCTGTAGCTGTAGCTGTCGTTGCATGCGCGCGTGTATGTATGTGTATGTTTATGTATATGAAAAATGATAGGAGACGTAAAAGCAAACGAGTCTAACGAGTAAAACGTAGCAATAAACAGACGACGAACGGCTGATGGCTGTTGGCTGCGCAGGGGCAACGGGGTGTAAGCGGGTGCGCAAGGTGAAACGTAAAAAAATACCGTGTAGAAGAAGAGGAGGAAGAAGCAGAGACAGGCACACACATGCACGTATTTTTACACGGTGACCGTATAATAATAATAATTGTGGAGCATTGGCGCGCTGCTGGCATAAAGTCCACACACACACTCACTCAGCGAGAGAGAGAGAGAGAGAGAGAGACATACATATTGCCTGTGTGGGCGACGGCAGAGGCAGCGGCAGCGGCAGCCGCAAATATGTACAGTAAAATATTCACAACGCCAAGAACGAAAAGGCAAATTGAGAAGAAACGAAATGAAAAAAGTAAACGAAACAAAACGAAAAGAAAAATAAAATAAAATAAAAAAAAATCACGAGTAGGCCGAAAGCAATTTATTTCAGATAGCGCCGACGTCGCTCTGCTCAGCCCGCTGCCCGCTGTCGCTGCCGCCGCTGCCCATTTTTCGTTCGCTTTTGCTTGCCGCTGCTGCGCTGCTGCTGCTGCCGCGCTGCTACCCTGTAGCAAAGTATTGATTTTTGGTTCAAGCTTTAATTTAGTGCGCCAGCTTTTATTTTTTTTTATTATTATTTATTTCTTTTGTGTGCGTGTGTGTGTGTATGCGTGCGTTGTTTTTGTTGCGTGTGTTTTTATCAGTTATTACACTAGCTGTTGTTGTCGTCGTCGTTGTTGTTGTAGTTGTTGTTGCTTTTGTACAGAAATAAGCGCATGTGAACGCGGCGCATGAAAAACGTGTTTTTCAGCCAGAAAATGTGTCGTAGGTTTTGTTGCCTGCGTTTCTGTCTGTGTGTGTTGTGTGTGTGTGTTTTTTTAGCTTTCACAACACAACGCCAGATTCGCAGGCTTCCCTCACCCCTCTCCCTACCTACCCCTCTCCCTCGCTCTCTCGCAGCTCTTTAACATGTTCATCATTATCATCTTCTGCAGCTGCCGCTGCCGCTACTGCTTCCTCTTGCAAAGTGCAACAGTAAGCAGCAGCAACAACAATGGCAAAACGCATATGCCGCACACATGTGCAACTGCTGCGCGTATGTGGGCGTAGCTGGAGGGGCGGCGGCTTGGGGTTGCTGCAGCCCACGCACACACACACGCACACACACATGTTGCCTGGCAACGCAAAGCTCCCACTTACGCCGTAAACATAACTGTATATATGCCTATAGAGTCCGATATCTTAAGCATCTCAGCTTACTATATAACTATATATATATATATATATATATATATATATATATATATATATATATATATATATATATATATATATTAGCCATATCAAATTCTTGATAAATTGTGTAATTTCGTAAAGTGCGATGGGAATACATATATATTAATATTATATATATATATATATATATATATATATATATATATATATATATATATATATATATATATATATATATATATATATATATATATTATATATGGCTAGAGTGAAAGGCTCTATTTACCGTTATGTATACACAGACATGTGTCTCTCGTGTATCTAGAATCAACATATGGAGAACATAACGCTCGATCCATCATCATTATATCATACCGTAGACATAGCATTTGCTATAGTATATCCATATGTATGTATATATATTATATATACATATATGTATATGTATATAGAGACATGGAGTACATTCAGCTATAGTAGAAGCTCTCTTTCTCTCTCAATGTCTCTCATTTTCTCTCTCTCATTGCCTCTCTGCCATTCTCCCTCTCTCATGTTTTATGTCATTTCTCTCTCTCTTATTCCCTCTAGTAGCTTCTCTTTCCCTCACTCATTCATTTACTCTATCATACCCTTTCTCTCTCTCTCTCTCTCTCTCTTAACCTCTATATCTATCTATAATCTTTCTCTGATTCTCTATTCTCTCTCATTCTTTAATTGTTTTTAACTAATTCTCTTCCTCATTTTCCACCTGTCCTATTCTCTTCCATTCTCTCACGCATTCTCTCTCTTATTTGTCTCTCTCTCTCTCTCTTTATCTCTCTCTATCTCTCTCTTGTTCTGTTTCTCTCTCATTCTCTCATTATGTCTCTCACTCATTCTCGACCCCTTTCATTCTCTTTCTCCCTCTCATTCTTAAGCCTCCCACTCTTTCCCTCTATCTATCTCTCTCTCTCTCTCTCTCTCTCTCTCTCTCTCTCTCTCGTTCTCTCTCGTTCTCTCTCTCTCCCTCCTCTCTCCAATTCTCAATGCATTTCTTCCAGCTTTAACGGTAGCTTGGAATACTAATGGTTTGCCATAAAAACAAATACAGCAAAAATTCCAAATTTTATAGCAAAATCTCCCCGCTGTAAAATGAGAAATATAAATAAAAACCTAAGCAAAATGAATTGAAATAAAAAACTTAAGTTCATGGCTTAACGTGTTCTCAAATAGTAATTATAAGTAAAAATAACTTTCAAATCCTGTTTTTTCCTCGTTCTAGCTTTCAGCTAGAATTTCTATAGCTAAATTTTCTATTTCATCTTGAGTTACGAGTCTAGTGCAACCCTTAAAAGGAAAAAAAAAACGTTAAATGAGGGTTAGCGTGCTCTATATTTCCCTTTCCCATACCCTATAATAGTTGTTGACTCGCCTACCTGAACTGGCGTAAAAATGATGTGATATCGTGAAAAAAGGCAGTGGAAACTGGGAAAGAGTTATGCAAGGTAATTTTAGTGATGGAGAGTAGGGATAGTGTCTGGGGATAGTTATATAAAGAGAGTGTCTAGGGATTGTTATATAAGGGGAGTCTAGGGATAGACATATATACATACATATATGGATAGGGATAGTTAAGTAATGATACTGTCTAGGGACAGTTGTCTAGGAATATATATAAAGTTCTTTAAAAGACTAGGAATATATATATTTATATTTCCTTTCTATGGATAGTGTCTACGGATAGTAAGTATAATGTATAGGAATTGTGTCTAGTGCTAGTTATATAGGCATACTCTATAGTGTGGAGTCCTTTATGTTTCCTTTCTTGCATAAACTTATATCACATCATATCATATATCATATATCATATCATATCATCTACATATATCATATCATATCACATCATATATTATATGCTCTAGGCTGGCTGATTTCATTAAATCAGTATTACGCTACATAGGCATAGTGTATATATACAGCTTATACATCTATGCTATATTATATACATCTGGGATTCATCGAAAAGTGCATAATTTGGGTATATATGAGCCTAGGGCTCATATGGATAGTTATAGTGAGAGTTATAGAGATAATTGTTGTTATACCATCAGTTATGGCGATAGTTACGTGAATACTGATAGCTATAGCTACAGTTATAGTGATAGTAATATTTATGGCGATAGTTATGGCAATAGTAATAGTTATAGCATTAGGTATAGCGACAGTTATAGTTATTTTGATAGCAACAGCTGTAGCGATAGTTATAGTAACAGAAATAGCTATAACTATAGCTATAGAGATAGTGCATATGTATATCTGGTCTATCTAATACTCTCCATCTATCATATATACATATGTAATATCTCTTCCCTCACTATATCCCCAATTGCTCAGGGCTTTAGCGTTTAGCATTCTCCCAAATATTTCAAATTATCATTTTAGCTTCTCTTCCTCTTCTTCTGCCTGTGCTTCTTCTTGTGCTGCTTCCTCTATGCTCGATTTAAATGCGATTCACAAGCGCATATTGATTTTCCTTTTCAGCGCTTGTTGAAAACAGTTAAGCAATTTGTAATATTTCTTTCGCCTTTGCTTTTGCTGCTATTTTCGGGCATGAGTGAAATTTGGCAACGTTGCAGCTGATGTGCTGTTGTTTCTGCTGCTGCTGCTGCTGTTCCTTTGCCTTTGCTAGCGCTCATTCGTTATACGCTCTCTCTCTCTCTCTCTCTCTCTCTCTCACTCTGCCTCTCTCTCTTTCTCTTTCTCTATCTCGCTCGCTCTCAATGGCAACGCAACGTCCTTGTGACGTTTTTTGCCCCCTTGCGGCAATTGCGACGTCAAAAATTAACTGCAATTTGAGAGGCCTCCGCCAGTGCCTCGCTTCTCTCTCTCTCTCTCTCTCTCAGCCCAGCCCAGCCCAGCTCCAGGCCAGTCAACCACCCACCCAGCTGCGGGCAAAGCCAGCTCCATAGAATAGATAATGCCGCTGTCTGCGTGTGTGTGTGTCGCTCGCTCTCTCTCTCTCTCTCTCTCTCTGTCTCTCTCTCTTACCCTCCCTCTCTCCTGGTATTCGCGTAAAATATGCAAACTAAATTACAGCATTTTAAGCCGTTTGGCCATTTATTTATGGCATGCAAGGTGGCGCCCCCTGCCGGCCGGCATGCGCTACGTTTCTACAGTTATTTCAATGTGCGCCACACCCACTTGACAGCAGCCGCCCCCTTCTGCCGAAACCGAAAACCAAAAATAACAACAAAACGGAATGGAACGTCATTAAGAAAAGCAAGAGAGGGACAGAGGGAGAGGGAGAGAGAGAGAGAGAGGAGGGGGGGGGGGGAGGGAGAGAGCACAAGTAACTGTCACTTGACATTTTAATGGAATTTTTATGTTTTTGCTGCGGCTAACAACAACAACAACAACAAGAAGAAGAAGAAGAAGCAGAAGAGGAACGAGAGACGAGAAGAAAAACAAAAATTTAGCCAATTGACACTGTGACTGATACGTAGAGGAAATCAAGTGTTAATTACGATCAGATGTCTATCAAATATCAGAAGAGTTCGACTTAAAAATATATGTATATAAAAACGAATTCAAATGGGAAATTATATAGCCAGATGAATGGTGATTAGTCGGATAGTTTGAATAGGGCTTCAGACATACATACATTAATCATATCATATATCATACTATATCATCATATCATGCCATATATCATCTCACATATATCATCTGTGATCTAAGTCTATACGTCTGCGTCTATAAAATATACTATATGGCATATCAACTATGTTTATAGATATAGATATACATATATACACATACAGCGAAGCCGCGATATAACGAACTCAACATAACCTTACCAAAGTTTTACCAATAAGTACCTACATATAGCGAATCTATGGATATAACGAACAATTTTTTCCTCAGATTCATTATATCGTTATATCACTGTAGATAGTACTGGATAATTGCATAGTTGTAGTAGGACATATATTATGCAAGTATATATATATGAACATATAGTGCATATATCATATCATATCATCTCACGTAATCATATTCTCGTCTGTAGGAGTGATGTACAATATGAACCCTGTCTATATAATATACTGTATATCGTATGTACAATATAGAGCCATCTTCATTATAGATATATAGATATTATATAGAGATACAGATGTACTACATTATGGATCAGTTATATGATGGGAGGAATGTATATACATATATGGATATATATATGAATAGTATTGTATATACATACATATACTACATATACAATTCAAAAATCTGTAATTTGCTCTTTGTTAAAGAGTTTTCAAGATTTGTCATCTGATATTTTTCGATATATTTTAGTATTTTCATTAGTTGGCTTTCAGTTCAAGTATTCGTATATGGTAACTTTAGATATCACACTATATATAAGATGATATATAAGATGTCTACATATGTCACATATGATAAACCCTTAAAAGTCTTTGAAAGAACTTTGAATGTTGTATATATTTATCTAGTATATGTTTATGATCAAGTAAATCCACTTTTGCCTAAATATAAATCAAATCAGCTTTAATATTTAAGTTTAAATCCTAAACTGAGTTTATTAGAAATAGAAGATATATGAGACTCTAGATATGTACATATATACTTTATAGCTATATATGTAGTTCCCAGTTGTATAGTTTATAGATATATAAATATATATATAAGTTTCAATGTTTCAGGCTTCAAGCTCAACTCCAAATCAAGTTCAAGTCAGTGAGTCATGCCTAACGGAACTTTAAGCGCAGATTGCTCAGTTTATCTTTAAAATATGCTCATTTCAGAGCTAGTCAAGCTATGTTTACTGGCTATATATAGGATATATAGGGTAAAACAAAGCGATTTACAGCAAATGTTAAACAGGTTGAACACGAAATTCAACGTGAGTTGAGAGATACGAAGGCAGATATATATAAAAAGAGAGAGAGAGAGAGAGAGAGAGAGAGAGAAAGAGAAGAACGCGGTAAAAAAAAAGAACTGGCCACGTAGCTGTCCTCTGTTCAGATACATATATCTATATACATATATATATGTACATAAATGCATATAAAGTTCACAAATTGAGAAGAGAAAGAAGAAAAGGAAGAGAGCAAAGAAGAAGAAGAAGACAAAGTAATATTTGCATAATTTAAATGCTAATTAGCAAGTCGAAAATGTAGAAAAAGCTATAAATAAATACACGATAAATGTATGTACATATATATACATACATACATACATACATACATACACAGGCACACATGTGTGTGCATATTAATATGGAAATCAATAATTTCTATACATATACATATTATATAGAACCTGAATCGAAACTCGTTTCTTGGCGCCTCATGCAAATCGAGAAATAACAAAAAAAAAAAAAAAACAAATTTCAAGTCCAAAAATCAAATCAAATCAAATCGAGTTCAAATATTTCATCAACATAATTTCACCAAAAGAAAGAGACAGAGACAGAGATAGAGATAGAGATAGAGCTAGAGATGTGTACAATTGTATGCTATATAGTAGATAAGATAATGGCTATAGATAATCTAGCATTCATCCGAAATGGTTCAGCATTTAAATTGCAAACGAGTTTCTGGGAGAGAAGAGAATAGAGAAGAATATATATATATATATACTATATACTATATATACATATATATAAACCCAACAATAGTTATTCAACTGGATTCGAATCGATCATTAATCATTTTTATGGGGCTACATCAATATCGGAGCTATAGCATCCGAGATATAATTGTAGCTTTGCCCATTAATCTTGCTACTGAATTTGTTGGACGATTATGAATACGAATACGAATACGAGTATTTCGCAACTTTTAACTTTTACTGTTAATTAGCTGTTGCTCTTACTGTTCTTGTGCACTCTGTTCACTCTTACTGTTAACTGTTTTAGTATGCTGTTCTTACTTGTTTTAACTATAGAATAAGCTCTTTCTATATGCATTTCTCTCTTTCTATACGTTTCTCTCTCTGTCTCTCTTTCTATACGTTCCTCTCGCTGTCTCTCTTTCTATACGTTTCTCTCTCTGTCTCTCTTTCTATACACCCATCTCTCTGTCTCTCTATACGTCCCTCTCTCCCTTTCTCTCTCTCTCTTTATATAATATATATCTCTTTCTCTCTCGTTATATAATATAAATCTCTCTGTCTCTCTCTATATGTCCCTGTCTCTCTGCCCCTCTCTTACTGTCTTTCTCTCTTTCTACATGTCTGTCTTTCTCTCTCTTTTTATATGTATTTCTCTCTGTCCAGATATCTCTTTATATATGTCCTTCTCTATCTCTCTCTTTCTCTCTGTGTTTCTAACGCTCTCTCTTTCTTTCTATAGGTCTTTCTCCTCTCTCTCTCTCTCTCTCTTTCATTCCCTTTCTTTCTAGCTCCCTTTATCATTCTGTCTACATATATTTTCTATATCGTTTATATATCATATTTACCATAACTCTATGCATATATCTCTATATATACAATACCACCATGATATGATCCAGTTTGATATATTATATAAGCATTTTAGAAAGCCATCAAGGCCAAAGCAGTGCGATTCCTATAACATTTCCATACAAAAGAGTAAATTGATATATATATATATATATATATATATATATATATATATATATATATATATATATATATATATATATATATTGGGTTTCTCATGAATAATACTGATATGTATATATATATATATCATATTACTTTGGCTGGTTTTTGCTCTCTCCAAGAATTATCCAGGTTTATTATTGCAAATTGAATCATATATCACAGCTATGTCTGTATAAACAGTAGTTCTCTATAGTATATACAACTGGATATGGCGCAGATATCGAGTCAAATTCTTCATTTATATAGTTTTTATATAGTTATCTTTTAGCTCTATTCATAAACATATGTTTAGCTAGATAACTAGCTTACATAACTGTATATATTATAACTGTTGACTTACCATATGAAATGTTGTTGAGTTAACGAATCCATAAGCCGATGGCTCTGTCAATCATATCATTTCCATAATATATATCATATATTATATGTATATATAATGCGTACAATTCAGGTTTATAATCTTTGTGTTACTTCTCTCTCTCTCTCTCTCGCTCTTTCTCCCTTTCTTAGCATTCTTCTAACACGTTACTTTATCCAACTCGAACTCGAACTCGATTTTGTTTAATTTTCGAATTTACATTTTTAATCTCGAAACGATTCTTGGAAAATTTTTGAACGAAAAAAAAAACGCACACAAAAACAACACGAAAAAAACGAGCGACGGGTTTTTTTTCCTTTTTGATTTATATTTTAAATACATACATATATACGTATATATTTTGTTATATTTATATTATAATTTCTGATATTTGATTATTATTGATTTTTCTTTGTTTCCCAAAAAAAAATTATAAAAAAAATTGTGATTTGCGACGAGGCAAACAAAACAAAAATGGAAGAAGACGAAGAAGAAAAACGTATAAAAATTATGCATACACAGATGATATAAGCATGTGTGTGTGTGTGTGGGGCGGCGGCGGCAGCGGGGGCGTATTGTGTCCGTTAGCCAAAAACTTTTGCAGGGCGGTGCCGCAAAAATAAAATACAACAAAATATTTTAAGCAAATTGCACACATGTGCGTGTGCGTGTGTGTGTGTGTGTGTGTGTGTGTGTGTGTGTGTGTGTGTGTGTGTGTGTGTGTGTGTGTGTGTGTGTGTGTGTGTGGTTTAGGCAGGCCTTTGGCGCTTTTTATGCCACACTTCCATTTAAATTTTTCTTTTACACACACACACGCGCACATCTAAACTGTCCCAGCTGTGCATAAAAAACAATTTCAATTTATTATATAAAAAAAAAATACAATCTATGCCACTTTAAAAAAGCACACACAAAAGCAAAGGAAAAAAAATTGAAAAAAATTAGAATTGGAACGCGACGACGTCAGCAGCCGCAGTAGCAGCAACGACACACACACGCACAAAACAGAATACGCTGCCAATGCGTAAGAGCGAGCGAGCAGGCAAGACACAGGCACACTCACACAAGAAAGAAGAAAAAAAAACGGCGAAAAAAAATTCCTACAATTTGCGCTGCGTTTTTATTTGCGACCCTTTTTCACTTTAATATTCGCGCATAGATCAGCATTGCATTTGGGCAACGGCGAATGAAGAGAAAAAAAGAAGTTATATATGCATATATACATACATACACACACGCAGGCAGTAGCAGCGGCGTAGCGTGTGTGGGGGGCGCAGAGGGGGTACGGGGCAGTAAAACGCGACGCAATTTTCCAATGAGTCGTTATTTTGCCTATATATATATACATATATTATATATATATACATATTATATATATATAATATATATGCACGCACTCACACACACTCGCAAACTCACACATACAAGCAGGCAGAGGCAGGCACAGCTATAAAAATATACACATACACACACACACACACACACATGCATATAAAGATATTCATATAATATATATGTGTACACACATGCACATATATAAATATACAGTTATATATATATATAGGAGACACAACGGCACACACACACAATTTTTTTTACATTTTTTTCTTCTCTTTCTACTTGAATTTTTCTTCTTCTTTTCTTCAATTTTTTTTGTTTTATTTTATTTTTATTACTTTTTTTTGTATGGGCAGCTCTCGTTTCGTTTCGTTTCGTTTATTTTTATTCAGATTTAATTATTTTTTCTTTCGCTTCGTTTCGTTTTCATTCCGTTAATTGCGTTGCACATTTACCTTGTTGTTGGTTTTGTTTGATAGCGACGATTTTCATAATTTATATCGTGAACTTCTTATAGATAAATTCGCAACGTATTTTGCAAACCGTCTTATAATATTATATATTTTTTTTTACATTATCTGCACGCGCTGCACACACCCGAGTTTTCAGGAGTTGAACAACACATCTACATCTATAACGACTTCACCGCGGCAACGCGCCAGCTGCTGCTAACGCTGATGTATCAGCTCGACATTGAACATCGAACTCGAACCGTTTGCGCAAACAGCTCGAAGCAACTCGCCGGGGTAGCAAAAGAATGGCATACGACATCAAGCCATTCGATGCAACACTGAGGCGCCAAAATATTGAGTACGGTATGCTCTGAATAAACCAAATTTGGCAACAAAAACCAAATGACAATAAATGGAGTTTAATGTAATTTAATGCAGTTTGATATAATAATTAAATTGAAACCATATATTCGAGTCTAGTCATTTAACTGTACTGCCGCTGGCCACCATTTCTGGCACTGGCACTGTTCACATTCGCTGCATGCAGCTCTGACTGACGCTGTCTGACAAATCTTTTGTGTGTGTGTTTTTCCCTCTCTTTTCTTTTGCCAATTTTGCAGTGAAAGTGAAACACAAACACAACTGCAGCGCTGCGACTGCGGCGCAACATGCAGTCCGAGTGCAACATGCACGCCAGCATGTTCGACGGCGTTTGATGCTCGATGTTCGATGTCGAACATCTCTATTGCGAATATGTATTGCTGGCCTGCTTCTTTCTGTGCGCGCGCTAATGTTTCATGTCTATTAATATTTTGTTTTATTGTGGTTGTTGCTGTTATATTATTATTAGGCGGTTGCCTGCTGATGCTACAATTGTTGTTGTTGTTGTTGTTGTTGTTGTAGTTGTTATTTTGACTTTTGTGCAATAGACACGGGCCGGCTCGCGTTGGCCTCATTGCCTGTCATGCAATTCGTTCGAACATGTGAAAAGCGGCAACGTTGCGTCCATACACTTGTGACGCCGCAACGCGCTGCTTGCTGTTTATAACATAAATAAATAAAAGTCAAAGAATAAAAGGCGATAGCAAGGAGCAGCAGAGACGCAATGACGACGATGGCGACGTTGCCGTTGCCCGTTGCCGTTGCCCGTTGCTTCAAAAGGCAGCAGCAAAAATATGAGAATAATTATGTTGATGATGATAATGATGATGGTGGTGGTGAAGTGACGGAACAGTAATGACAGCGAGAACAACAGTTCGTACGACGCGTCGCTCATACACGTTGTGTTTGCATGACACTCTCGCTCAGTCACAGTCATACACTTTTTCAGTCGGACCACAACCATCGCACTAGCTGGCAGCACAGCACACACACACACACACACACACACACACAGTGAGAGCGGAGGCGGTAGCAAAAATGACGACGCCCAATTTGTATGACGAAAAGGAGGTGATGGAGGAGTTTATTAGCTGCTATCGGCACTTTACGGCCCTGTGGGACAACACCTCCATCGACTACATGTCGAAGAAGAAAAAGGCGCCCGGCTACCTGGAGCTCCTCAAGATATTGCGGCGCGTCAATGGCGACGCGAGCGTCCAAGACGTCAAGCGTAAGATAAACTCGCTGCGCTGCTGCTATCGGCGCGAGATACGCAAAATTCAATCCTCGTACAGTGGGTACGAGCCGCGACTCTGGTGGTTCCATCTGATGGACTTTCTCAAGCCGGTGCTCAATCTCAATCTGATGGCGCCGATGTCGGTGCAGCAGCAGCAGCAGCTTAAGCACTTGGACGACAGCTTCGACGAGGCGAGCATGCAAGTGAGTATGAGAGCGAGATGGCAATAGCGCGTAGGCAAGCAGAAAACAGATCAAAACAAAGAGTGAGCGAGAGAGGGGGGAGAGACACACACAGAGAGAGAGAGAGAGAGAGAGAGAGAGAGGGTACCGTTGACAGCCGCCGTCTCGATTGTTCTATGTGTGTGCGCGCTTGCATGTGTGTGTGTGTGTGTGTGTGTGTGTGTGTGTGTGTGTGTGTGTGTGTGTGTGTGTCAGTTTGACTGTGTGCGTGCA
The DNA here is from genome assembly GCA_035047545.1 of Drosophila paranaensis. Taxonomy (NCBI): domain Eukaryota; kingdom Metazoa; phylum Arthropoda; class Insecta; order Diptera; family Drosophilidae; genus Drosophila; species Drosophila paranaensis. Next base: position 1,066,244 of record JAWNPL010000207.1, on the reverse strand, counting down.
TGTTCGTGTTGGCTGTCATACGACACGACGCGACGACGACGTTTTGGTCGTACGACCGCGTTGGACGACAGTTCTTAAATTGACAGCAATGGATTCGCACCATGTACGCAATACGGAATTTTGGAAAGCGTTTTTCCGCCTTTATCGCTCAATGCCCGAACTCTGGCTGACCAACTCGAAGGATTATCGCAACCGGAAGCTGAAGGCTCGCTCGTACGACCGCCTGCTGCAGCACATGCTCACCAGCGACCCCTATGCAAATATTCACATGGTGAAGCGGAAGATCAACAATTTGCGCACCTCGTACCGCCGCGAGCTGCGCAAGGTGCTCGAGAGCAAGGCCTCGGCGAATGGGGCCTTCGGGGAGGAGTACGTACCCTCGCTCTGGTACTTCAATGAGCTGGAATTTCTCTACGACCAGGAGACGGGCGAGGCGCAAACGTTGATTGATGCCGAGCACGAGTCGGAGCGCCAGCCGGAACGGGAGCCGGAGCAATCGATGTCGGTGCAAAAATCCGAGCCGGAGCAGGAAATCGAACCGGAATACCTGAAAGACGCCTACAACGATAATGTGGTTGAGGTGTCCGTGGAGGAGACAGAGCCAGTGAGTTGGATGCTAAAGAAACGCAGGGTATTTGGTATAGAGAAGGCATAGGAATACGGCGTATGTTAGATAGGGAGGCAGGGAGTCTTATACATATATAGGGTATATATGCAAATGCGGGGTATTATATATATATATAGATATTAGATATATATTCTTTATATACATATAGAAAACTGCCCAAAAATACCCTGTAAAAAATAATATTCCTATCTCAGGCAACATTTTCCACAAGTCACAAATTACAGAGTATCTGGTAGTCGTCTTTATTCATCACATTTATTTTTGGCACTCTTTGGCAGGATGAGGACATTTTTGCCGAGCCCTTTCCGCCCGAGGAGGACATGCTGGTCATCGAGGGCGAGGCCGAGATTGAGGGCGACGGCGATATCGAGGCTGGCCCAGAGGCCGAGGAGTTGGAGACTGATGTCAAGCATGAATCGCAACGCGAATCAAAAATAGAAGGCAAATATCAGGCACAACATTCCCATGCAATGAACATCAACAACAACAACAACAATAATAATAATAATAATAATAATAATAACGGGATAAAACAGTCGCATCCTTATGGCACAGCTCGACTGCAGCAATTGCAGTTGCAGCAGCAGCAGCAGCCGCAGACGCCAGCGGCTCGTCACCCTCGACGACGTCGCGTCAGCAGCAGCGGCGACGCTGAGGGCGACTATGATGAGAGCAGCGCAACAGTGAGCAAGAAACGCCGCCAGCAGATGCTGCTGGAGCGCAACCTGGAGCATACGGAGAACGAGTGCGATTTGATTGGCAAGCGCATGGCAGCGCATTTCCGCAACATGCGACCCGATCAGCGTCTCTTTGCCGAGCGGATCATCAGCGAGGTGCTCGTCTTCGGGCGCATGAATCGGCTCTCTCTCGATGCTCGTTTTTTGCCCAACGGCAATGTGGGTGATCCCTATGCCGGGGACAACTACAAATAGACCAATAGAGCAGGAGGACGGAGCGAGCGTGATAGAGAAGAAGAGGAAGAGAGAGAGAGAAGGAGGCGGGAGAGAGCACAAAACAATGCGAGAAGCGTTTGTGTGACACTGGCTTTAGTCATAAAGCGCCAATTAGAGCGGCGACGGCGAAAACTAAATAAAAGCAAAAGCACTTCTACGACATGCTCAGGCGACAAGAGTGCCCCAAACGAAGTTCCATGTGTACAAACGCATTAAAATACAAACGAATTAAGTTAGTATGATGATGCTCATGACTCTTGAAAGACTAACAAAACAAATATCATATAAATTAGATTACTCAATTGCAAATATTGTCAATATTTCAAGCATTCAATTTGAAATATTGATTGACAAAATATTTGGTGCAATTTATTTTTGTATTGCTACAAATAGAATAAACATAACTCTGCCACGAGTTAAAAAAGAAACCAAATAACAGAAAAGAATTTTAATAAAAATCATTAACAGATGTGATTATAATACATCTTGCCTCATGGTAGATTTCATACAGCTTGCGACGCATTTGTCGGCTGGGCAAAGCCTTAGCTGCGACTTGAAATGCAAAAGAAATAAAAGAACCGTATAGTCAGCGAACCGGTTTTTAATCATTTTAGATTTGCGAGCAGCTCAGCGCTGCCATCTCTGTCGCACTTGTAGTCAGCGGCTAGGCAAAGGCAACAACAACAACAACCACCACCGACTAAGCCATGCTTCTCGATATTCTTATTGCTGTTCTTGTTTTTGTTTCTGCTTGTTCTTGTTCTTGTTCCATGTCGCTGTGCATTGGCACAGTCTGCGCGCCGCGGCGGCTCTGCTTCCACGCTGTGCAAGAAATTTCGCTCGTTTTGCTTGTTCTTTTTATTTTGTATTTTATTTTATTTTATTTTTTGCTTTTTCTGTTTCTCTTGTTTCTTTGCTTTAGTAACTTTAATTTGCTGCCATTGCCGTTGGGGTCCGTTATACCAAGTCTCTCTCTCTCTCTCTCTCTCTCTCTCTCTCCTGCACTCTCTATCAACTCTAACCCCCAGGCCCCTACACTTGCATGTGTGTGTGTGCCTGCCTCTCTTTCTCTGTGGGTGAGTGTGCTTGCTTTGTGTATAGGACAGCTGCCTTGGAATTGGGATAGTCATCTGAATCTGAGTCAGCTTGAGCTTAAGCCTTACATTCAGCTAGACAACAACACGCTGCATTTAATACCATCTGTCTGTCTTTGCCAGCAGCTAGAAGAAGCAGAAGAAGAAGTGGAAGCACAAATAGAAGTTTGTATGCATGTGTGTGTATATAAGCAGAGGCAGAGCACCCAAGGCGTCACAGGCTTTGTTTTTCTTTTCTTTGCTTGTTTTTTGTTTCTTTGGCAGCTTTGTTACAGGTTTCATTCGCTGGCGGCGGCTACAAGGAGCGCCCACTGTATTGCCAAAAAGTTTCTAGAACAATTTTTAAAGGCTGGCAAATATATATGTATGTATATACATACATATGTATGTATGTATGTACATGTACATACATACATATATAATTAGTGCGTGGCTTTCATTCAGGCAAACTTAAAGTAACTTTTGCTACTTAATAAGCTGACTTACATACATAAACATATGTATGTATAATACCCACTGTATCTCTGTGCATGCACATGCATGCACGCCTGCCTGTCTGTCTGTTTCTCTGTTAACTAAATGCCGTTAGTTCAATCTTTCAATTATTGTCACTGATATTAGTATGCAGCAGCAGGCTTTTATACATACAGACGCAGCTGGATTTACCGCTACATATGTACATATATGTATATGTATGTTTATTGCATATAGAATATCTAGACAATTATCTTGCCACATCAATAATTCCATAGAAAAGCTTTTCAATTGTGTATTTAATTATCGGGAATTGCTATCAATAGAATTTCAGCTGCATTGCCCACTGTCCGCTGTTCGCGATCTGCTCTCCCCCGCCGCTAGCTTACAGCTATGCTATGCTATGCAGTTTTTTTTTCAGCTGCTGCTCATATGCTTTGTTTTGTCTTATTGTTATTTGGGCACTTTCCTTATTCTTTTGCACACAGACACATACATATGTATGTATGTATGTATGTATGTATGCATAAAAGTTTTATGTCTTGCTTTGCCCGTCCGCGCTTGCTGGTGTTGTTTGGCATTAGCAATTCTCTTTTTAACTTTTTCGCCAAGCCGCTTGCCCTCTCCCGCTTGTTGTTGTCATGCTCTTTAATTTCCCTTTGCTTGCCATTTTTACTGTTGCGGCTTTGCCCGTCGCCGTTCGACTTTGTGCTCTCCTCCTTTGCCTCTCCCGCTCTGTCTATCTCACTCTCTCACACACACCATCGCAACAGCAGGTCATTAAATAACTTTGTTGCCCTGTCCTTCCTGTGTTCATTTCGCCTTGCTCTGCATTTTTATTGCCGCTGTCTGCGTCCACGTCTTCGCCCTTCACTGAAATGATTCTTTTTATATACATATACTCTTCTTGTTGTTGTTGGTGTTGCTGTTTGCTTTGTGTTTCTGGTTTTATTTTTTGCTCTCTTTGTTGTTGCTGCTGTAGCCGGCATTTAAGCCGGCGCACAATTTTAGGCAAATTACTGTGTTGGCTCAGCGTGGTCCTAGTTTTTGCTTTGTCATACAAAGTTGCTGATGCTGGCTGCCCCGCCCTTGCCTACGCCACAATCAACCGCAATCAGCCAAAGCCCATCAGTAAGCGTGTGTGTGTGTGTGTGGGGTGCAGGGCACAAAATGAAAATGGCAAAACAAGGTCAAGTGTAGGGAGCAAAGTTTGTTTGAGTGAGACACACACGCACATACGAATTATATACATACATATGTACATATGTATGTATATATCTATATATATAAATTCATCCATAAATAAAAACGAAAGCTTACACTCGCATAACTTTTTCATTAAGCTCAGTTGTAGTTGTTGTTGTTGCGGCATTTGTTTAAATAAAAAATTTGTCAGGCCGCTTTTGTCGGCGTCGGCGCTGGCGTCGGCCGCAACTGAGTCACGCTCAACAGGCGGCGGCAGCGGCGGCGCGCAGTCAACATTTTGAGGTTAACTTTTTGTCATATTGACGACGAAATAATTTGCACGAAGGTGTGAAGTATTTGGGAGAGCTGAACTTGACGTATGGCAGGCAGCAAAGCCCAGCAACGCCGACATCGGCAACACCTGTGGCTGCGAATGCGACTGAGCACACACAGAGAGAGAGAGGGAGAGAGAGAGAGTGAGAAGAAGGAGAGAAAAAAGCAATAATAAAATCGACAACAGAAACGAAAAGCAAAACCAAACCCAAAACCAAAACAACCCTCAGCAGAGATTTCCTGGCAATTTGCAGGCCTATGCTGCAATGCTTGGGCAGCGACGTCAACGCGAGAAGCTCTGACTCCTGCTCCTCCTCGGCCGCTATACACACATGTGTGACGTATGCGCTGCCCGAAAGCCATGGAAGAATCAAAACGGCAGCTGAAAGTGTAACCAAAATACAATCACACACACTACAGCAAAAGCTACAAGCATGTATATAAACATACACATGTGTGTATTTGTATACAAATTATATATCAACGCACACGTATACACAAAAACACAAAACTACAACAACGTCGCAAAACGAAAAAGAAACCTAAATAAAAAATTAAATGGAAATTTCTGATATAAAGCAAACGCACATACACACACACACACACACACACACACACACACACGCATACGCCAGCAGACATACACATATATTTATATGTACATATATACACACACATTATATACATACACTGGCAGTCAACCAAACGTGAACATGAACATAGCGCACAGTGAGTGAAGTTTGGCAACGTTGCTTTTGTTCAGGCAGCATAACAAAGCACTGCGCTGCTGCTGCGCTGCCGGCGGCGAAACGTAACGAAGCTGAAACTGCGACGCACAGTGGTCAATTGCCATTGTTTCGGTGCACGAAAGCCAACGAATAATATTTCATTAGCGAAGAGATGATATGTGTACATATTTCTAAAATAATTAAACAATTGAACATATTTGAAATGTAATTTACAAAAACTACATTATTTACGTTAATATTCGAACAGGCTCCACTGTGCGTTAAGATGCACACACAATCAAACATGAGCATGACTGTCTGTTCGAGCGACGTCGCACCGACAGAGAGCGCAATGTAGTTTTTGCGCAGCGCACACAGCAACAGCAGAAAGAGCGGAAAGACAGACAAAGAGAGAGCGGGAGCGAGAGCGATATAGATAAAGAACGGCAAAAAGTAAGCTACCCAGTGGTGAATTGGCTGCGTCAGCAGAAATCATTGATGTTTAGTGGGTTTCTTGGAAAAATTCGCTGAGCCGATTATCTTTTTTTTTTATTTTTTGACGACAAACTGAATGAGAAGATATACATATACATAGAACAGAGAACAGGTGGCATACATAAATATGTGTATATATACAACATATTTCGTCGAATTTCATTGCATTCTGCTAAAGCTCCGACGCATACTGAAGTGCGCACTCCACACAATGGAATATTTGCTAAGTAGATTAGGAGAATAATATAATTGAAATTGTATCAAATCAAATACATATGTATATTAATACACTTCTTAGTATTTGGCTCGAATTTAAAGCAGAGTTGCATAAATTTAATTCCTATTGAGAACAACAATCACACTCACTGCCAGCTGAGTGCGGGGCAGTGCAAAATGCGCCAGTGGGTGGGTGGCTCTCCGGCACTCGGCACAAAAAATAATAAAAGAAAAAAAAACAATTTTTGCTACAATTTGACACACAAAGCAGCTGTCTGCACACACACACACACACACACACACACATACACACTCACGCATACACAGAGAACTCTTATATATCACACGCTGTGTTGCCATAGATACATTGGCATGCACATACAAGCATACAGTAAGTATGTATGTAGTATGTATGTATGTACGTAACCTATGGATACATAAGTATATACGAGAGCGGACCAAGGGGCGCGACAGTGGCAGTGGCAGCGCGGTTGTTATCTACTGCGCATTGTCTTGGTGTTGTTTGCGTTGCTGTTGCTGTTTGCTGTTTGGAAGTGTGTGTGTGTATGTCTATGCATGTGTACAAGAAGATGAAGCAGAAATGTAAGAGGAAGAGACATAATGCTAGCAGCGGCAGCGACTGCGACAGCAGCAGCGCAGCAGAATACTGAATAACTAGCGCAGACGCTTATAGTCAGGGTAGCGGGCGGGCAGGCGGTTGGTCGTTTAGGCGGTCTGTCTGTGTGTCGGTCGAAGAGCCGAGCCAAGCACACAAATCAACATGACACGATGCAACAACAACAACAGCAGCAGCAGAAGCAGAGGCAGCGGAGCAGCAGCAGCAACTAAAAAACCGGCACATTCAACTTCAACACGCACACAGGCACAGACAGATAGACACACTCTCACGCAAAAGAGAGGCAGAGAGGCGGAGAGACTGAGCGACAGACGAACGGCCAGACCGACTGACTGATGAGTGCGCGAGAGCGGGACAGAGTACGCTTTGATGAACGCAAAAAGGAGAGCGCGCTAGCGCTAAGTAAGAGGGTTGGGGGCATGCGAACGAACGCGTCAGTCAGTCCAAATAAATAAAGCAAAAGGCTGCCAGGCGAGCAACAACAAAAACGAGAACAACAACAACAGCAGCAGCAGCAGCGCAAATAAAACGAGTAACGCAAAAATAAAAATAACAAGAATATGTAATAATAAAAAGCAAAATAAAATGAAAGCACACGAAACAAATGAACTGGGAATGAGAATGGCTCGCGAATTTTTATGCAGAGACAGAGACAAGCACACACACACATACACGTTAAGAAGTGAGAATGTTTGCATGTGTGAATGTGTGTGTGTTGTAGAATGTCGGCGTGCGTGTAAGAGTAAAGCAAAAAAAGTTGACTAACTGCAAATGGTTTTTGTACGGGGCTGCAGCGGGGGCGTTGTCAGGGCAGCAGCAGCAGCAGGAGCAGCGACGGCGGCTTAAGACAGCGCTTGCAGCTGAGGCTGCGGTGCGCTCGATCTTTACATGCGAATGCGAATCGATAGCAGTGGGTGGTAGGTGGGCGGCAGCTGCGAATGCCTTTTTCGACCTAGCCAAGGCAAATGTTGTGTAGATTGGGTATGTGCATGCATGCATGCATGCATGCATGGTTATGTGTGCATGTGTGTGCTTACAGTTTAGTTTATGTGTGTGCATATGTATGTACGTATGTATGTATGTATGTATGTAAGTAGCTCTACTTAGAAACTGTTTTTATTTTTTGTAGGCGAACTTAAAGCGGCCACCATTTTTTGTATCTCTTTCTCTCTCTCTCTCTCTCTCGCTCGCTCTTTTATTTGCTTAAGCGCCAAGATGTCAAATGATTTAAATAAATAAAGGAAATAATATCGATTTAGCGTTGATGGACGTGACTTATTAACAGTTCGATGACTCAATGGAAAATAATGGAAAAATAAAACAACAGTTAATTTAATGATATTGAATCGATGAAGACAAGCATACATACATATATGTATATGTATATGTATATGTATATGTATATGTATATGTATATGTATATGTATATGTATATGTATATGTATATGTATATGTATATGTATATGTATATGTATATGTATATGTATATGTATATGTATATGTATATGTATATGTATATGTATATGTATATGTATATGTATATGTATATATGTATGTAAGACTTTAAACTATGTACAACATATATTATTTATATGTATAGAAATTTCTGTTACTTAAGCAACTGATGAGCAGCTATATGTATGTATGTACATACATATGTATGTATTCGCACAGCTGCTGTTAGTAACAGCCTGTTAGTGCTCTGTTATACAACAGCATAATTACTAACAGCTTGCATCTACACTGCTAAGCATAAATATGCATATAAGAGAAGTATGCACATATGTACATACATATTTATATATGCCTGTACATATGTACAAACATATGTATGTATGTATCTAGCCCTTTTTGCTTGTAATTTATTGACTATCTAATTAATTTTGATAACTTTGAATGGCGAATCAGAAGTTGTGGAAATATTTGCGAAAGCCCCAGTCGCTAGATTGCAATTTGATAGGGCTGTGTTATCTATATATTACATATATGTACATACAAACATATGTATGTATGTATATAATAGCTTGTCTGTGGGAAACCTTTCAACATGCTCAGTGCTATTGTAATTAAGCCAAGAGCCATTTGTGGGCCTTTACTATGCACACACACACACACACACACACATACATACACACACACACACACACACGTACATACACACATGCATACATAACCTCGGTAATTGCTCGACATTGACCGATATCGATCACACACACACACACACTCACACTCACACAGAGAAATACACGCATGAATTTGAGCAGCTGTTTAGTTAACCGCTATATACGTATGTACACACATTAATACATACATACATACATACATACATACATACAAGTGTCGCCTCTCTTCTATCCGCATCGTTGTCTATTTGAATCTTTATCTTCTTCGTCTTCTTCGTCTTCTTCTCCCTTTGTTTGTTGCTAATTTTGTGTTTTGTTAATTTGTTTTTATTGTTGAAGTTTTTTTTTATTATCGACAGATCGCTCACACTTGGTGCTTATCATAAAATGTTCGCGTCCAGAGACACCTACCGGCCTGATACACTCCTCCCTCCCTCCAAATACACACACACAACTGCGATTCCACCGGCTGTTGTCCATTAACATGCGACCGATCGTCGCCAGCAGTCGCAGCAATTCACAGTTAAGTCAGTTGTCATACATGTATACACACATACATACATATATGCATAGCTACACATACACACATCTATGCGTGTAAACTCACACTCGCGCTCAGCAGTGCTGTCAATTTAGCCATTTTCCCGTCAGCTCTATCGTTTTGTAAACTGACTTTGGCGGAACTTCTTGCTATACTGATTGGCTTTTTAGCGTTAATTTACCTAATCATTGCATAATAATAGCAATGTATTTCATTTATTATTATGTATTATGACATAATTTGATTTATAAAACATAGACTTATTTTAAATTTGTGTTTAGCTATTTTTGGCTTTGTTTACTAATTGATCTGGCAGCACTATTGCTCATTTGTGCATGCATGCAAGTGTGTGTGTGTGTGTGTGTGTGTGTGTGTAGAAGAAAAGAAGAAAACAAAACCTAACCTGAATTTATGACTGCGGCTGCGGCTGGTGGGTGACATTGTAAAATGGCAAGTAGGGGCTTAGAACGAGCGTGCGAGCGAGATGACGCTAAGGCGCGAAGCCGAATAAGCGCAAAAGTAGCGCAACTTGCGGTTACAACAACAGCAACAAGATGAAGAAGAAGGAGAAGAATGGCAAAGAGAATGAGAACGACAGCAACAATAATAATAACAACAACAGCTAGGCTTGCCGGCTATAAGAGCGCGTAATCGACGCCGTCGCCGTCGTCGTCGTCGCGTCGGCATCGGCTTCATCATCGCTGCCCCCATGCCAGTGTGTTTGTTTGTCCGCTCACAGTGCCAACTACAAATACAGCAACAACAACACAGTGAATTGTTTTGCCCCCCTCCCTTCGCACTGTGCGCTTGTGCTAGGTCGGCGCGATCGTGTTTTGGGTCCCCAACCGCGACTCGTCTTGTATTACGTGTTGGCTTTTTGCATGTTGTTGTCTTGGCTTTATTTGTGCATGGCTCGTTCGCGCTGCTTAAGCCAACTCAATCAAGTCACACAGTCGCCAACTCTACCCCCTCCCCTTTGTCCCCTTCCCAAGCACGGCTCTGCCTAACCTAGCTTGCGGCCACTGGCACCCAGCAACAGGCCCAGCAAGTTGATGATCGCTGAAAACCGGTTTCCTCTTACTGCCTTGCATATTTTTAGCAACAAGTTGAAGTACCGGACTGTAAGAGGCACCAGAAGGCGCGCAGCAAGAGAGAGAGAGAGAGGGAGAGAGACAACAACAACACACACAGACATGCTCGGCACACTCACACTCACGCACATACACAATGATAATGAAAACGTGTGCAGAGATCGGACAAAGAGGCGGCGGCGGCGGCTTTTTCTTGTAACAAAATTGTTTTATGCCTTAGCAAACGATCCGCGCCAAAAGCACCGCTTCGCCCCGTTCCCCGGGCAAACGCAACGACGCGTCGTCGGTCGCGACAGACGGAAACGACAGCGACCGCAAACATAGCCTCGTCATCGTCGCTGTCGCTGTCGCTGCAGACGTTGACGTTGACGTCGACGCCGCAAAACAATTGCCGGGCATTGTTGTCGTTGGGCGACCCCCACGGCCTCTCAGGCCCAGCCGCAGCAGCAGCAGCAAAGACGCGGCGCAAGGCAAAGCAAAGAGCAAAAAGCAAAGCAAAGACGATGGCAACGTTGTTTTTTCTCATACTCTTTCTGCGCCAAGTACTTTGAGAGTTTGACGAGCTGGTGAGTTCTAATGTGTATATAGATATACATATGTGTATATACATATATACAATATGAATACTATTTTTAAGGGATAAATAATACTTGGCTACGTATAAATATTTAAAATTAAAATTTATTAAAATAAAATTACAAATTTTTAAAATTTGTAAAATTTATTTAATGTGTCTTTTGTTGAAGCTTAAAAATAGTAGAAACTCAATTTAATTTAATCAGGCCAAAGCGCGTGCTGGAAATCACGTTCTGCTAATATATATATATATATATATATGTATATATTTGTAGATACATATATAAAGCACGTAGCCAATATTAGCACTATGTTAAATAATCAATGGCGATGCATTAATTAATGTATATTATTTTTTGTTGAATTTCCATATGAATTTAATTAGAAGTCAATATTTATATATATAAATATTTACTATTAATATAAATTTATTATTTATACAATTTTTTTTATTATTTATTTATAATCTTTTTTATTTTATATTTTTATATTTATATTATTTAGTATTATTTTAATATGATACATATTAATTTTTATTATTTATGTTTTTATTAATTTTATTGCTTTTTAAATTATTATTTTTGATTAATATTTACATTATATATGTATATACATGTATAATGTATTTCCAGATCTATATTATTTATTATTGATATTTGAGTATTTATATTATTTTTTATTATTATTATTTTTAAATATTTTGTTATTTTTCTATATATATATATATATTTTTTTTTATATTTATTTATTGCTTATTATTATTTATTTTTAGTTATTTTTTGTACAAGTTTTTATTTTATTAATATTTATATTATGTTGTTATCATATTTCTTATACTTCATTTTTATTTTTCTACTATACATTTGCACTGAAATTTCTGCCCATGTCTGTGCCCATAGTATGTATAGGGTATACAGCCGTCGCCTAGTCGCACAACTTTGCTCTATTCATTTCTTGTTTTCTTACATTTTCGTTACATTTGCCTTGCCATTCATATTTTGTTTATTGTTTGTTACCGTCCGATTGCCCAACCCAGCCCGCCGCCCACTACACGCTGTCACCCCGCCTCCCCTGTCCCTTGTCCCTTGTCCCCACTCGCCACTCGCCACTCGCTTCGCTGACGCAGCGCGCGACCGCATAAGTTGCGACATGGCGCAAACACAATGGCACTTTGACCCTGACTTTTAATATGTGCTGTGGATTCTCGCTCTCTCTCTCTCTCTCTCTCTCCCTCACTCTTACTCTCTTTCTCACTCTCTCTCTCTTCCCCCTTTGGTCCGACCACGTGCTAGGTTATTGTTATTGTTATGAATGTGTTTGGCTGTTAAAGTATGATTAATTGAGCTGAGCTAGTGCGACGCGCACTTCAACACATTTTACATGATACCAACACCCTACCCCCCTCCCCCACCCACCTGCCTCATTCCTCTTCCTCTCCCTCTGCCACAGCTAGTAACTGGCAACTCTTCCACTTGGCACAGTCAGCTCCGATTTCAGCTTCAGTTTTCAAGCTTTGCGTCGCCAGGCTCTTATCACTGCTTAGTCTGCCTGGGTGTGGCAAGTGGGCGGGGGCGAGCGGGTAACCGGTAACTGGAGTAGCTCAACTGTCGCCTGCAAAGAATGCTAAATCTACGCAGCTCAGTTGCCAAGGCTTCGCCGAAGGCGACACCAACATAGGCAGAGGGAGAGGGAGAGGGCGAGGGGGTGGCTGGCTGGCTGGTTGCTAATGGCGCATATGCTGCAATAGATAACAGCAAAATGTCTTGGCTTAAGTGAGATTACGAAATTTGAAAATCTTGCCTGCAAATGTTTGTTCAAGACTTAAGCCAAAAAGCACTTTAATTGCCTTATCTAAGGATGACTCAAACTGACGCCCAAAGTAAATATACATACATATATATATATATTATTGATTAAGTGTGCAATTTTAAACTATTTTAAAAGCTAAAAGCATACTAAACATTTGGGCCAATAAGAAATAAATGCTTTAAAGCATTTTAATGCGCAGCCTAAAAGTATGCTACAAAAATAACTAAAGAGCTAGCCGAGACGCCAACCACAACAATGCGTGGCGACGGAGAGCAGCGCAATTAACATTTTACGTTAAATTTAGTGCAAAATATATATAAAATAAAAAACATATATGAAATATAAAATGTAATAAAATCAGCAGCAGTTGCGTTTGCATAATAATGCTTCATTCAATTTCAAAAAATTATACATTAAATTCCTGCATTTATACTCATGCCCTATGCCTGCTTGTTACGCACGCCAGTCGAGACACAGACCTTCGTTCAAAAAATGTGTCTCGGCTATGCCCATTGCAATTTACTCAAATTCAACTTGATTAATTTTTTATTTATTTGCATTTAAGCAAACTAAGCTAAAACATAATTGGCAAAAAATAGGTATTATTTAAAAAAAAAATATAAAAAAAATTATGCTGTCGTCCCGCTCGGCTTAATCCCGCCTTAAACATTGCGCACGCCGCGCAGCTCCTTGTCGGCCTTCTTGAGGGTCACGAAATTGTTGAGCTGCTTCACACGCAGCTTGGACCAGATCATGAAGTTGCTGAGGCCCAGAATGGTGGCTGCGTGCAGCGCCGCCGCCTCCGGATAGAGCACGGTGGCACAGCCCAGGCCCGAGGGCAGATTGAGACTGGACCAGACGTCCACCTGCATGTTGTCCGACTTGACGGGCGGACAGTTGATCACCGGATAGTTGGTGCTGCCGGAGACGACGGGCCCCAGCCCATTGGAGCGGCCGGCGACGGCCACAAAGATCAGATTCGACATCACCGATTCGTATTCGCGGACAATGCGCAGCGTCTCCTCCGGGCCCTTGTGGGCCGAGCTCACCCGGAGCTCCGCGTTGAGGCCGAGCGAGCGGCAGCTGCTGGCGATCTTTTCGCTGTGCGAGGTGTCCGAGGCGCTGCCCATCAGGATGACCACCAAGTGATCCTTGCGCGGCACAATATCGGCCAGCTGCTCGGCGACCCAGATGAAGTTGCGCTTGACCGTGTCCAGGTCGGTGCTGGTGACCGATGTCAGGTTGCGATAGACCTGTTTGTCGACCATCAGACGCTTGTCGCCCGCCGGCCACAGGCGCCACGAGTCGGAGTCAATGATGTCGGCGAGCACAATTTGGGCATCGGCATCCACGCCGAACTCCACCTTCATGTCGATGAGGGCGCAGTTCTTTGTCTGCCAGGCGCGCTCAAGGATCTCGAAGACGAGCAGCGTCGTGCGTCTCATGATGTCCACCTCATCCTGACCTGGAAGTCGAAGAGATGCCGTTTAGTGATGCTCACATTGCTTCTGCTCCTGGCCACTTACCAATGGTCAGGCCATTCAGCTCGAACTTGGCCGAAATGATTTGCTCGTCGCTCCACTGGGGATCGTGATTGGCGTCGTCCTTGAAGAAGGTCTCCTGCTTGGGCGGCGAGAATCTGTGTGGAGTAGGAGTTGATTAGGAAAGCTAATATACCCTATTGTATACATACTCGAAAGCTAATATACCCTATAGCAGTTCTAGTTATATATCTATATACTCGAAAGCTAATATACCCTCTTGCAGTTGTATATACATATACATATCTCCATACTCGAAAGCTAATATACTCTATTACAGTTATCGATATATATATATATATCTCCATACTCGAAAGCTAATATACTCTATTGCAGTTATCGATATATATGCTCGAAAGCTAATATACCCTATTGCAGTTGTATATACATATACATATCTACATACTCGAAAGCTAATATACCCGCTTTCAGCTGTGGATGCTTGGCTATTTAACTCGCTGCCCTAACTTACATAAACCGTTATATTTTAAGCATGTTTTTCGTCCTTATCAGCGCAGCGGGGGTCAGCTCAACGACCTCGATGCAGTGCATCAATTTGATTTTAAACTGTTTACCAGACAGGGGGAGGGGGAGGGGGAGGTGGGGGGTGTGAGGCTAAGGCACAGTGCATTGACGTGCATTGCAGCTGATAAGATAGATAACCCAACGGAATGCAACTGACCTGTAGCCCTCGGGCACGCCCACATTGCGCTTGAGAAAGGAGCCGGTTGCCAGGCGTCGCGTAACCCACTCGATTGGAATCATTTCGCATTTGCGGGCAATAAACGCCTTTTCGCCGCACTGCTTTACGTAGGCAGTGCGAACGCCTGCGGCGAAATCAAAAAAGCGGCGAATATGCAAAGAGATCGTGAGTGAGAGAGAGATAGCAACAGCTGTAAGCAACACTTACCGGCCTCGTTGAGCAGCCGAAACACCTGGCCATTGGTCGTATTGGAGATCTGCGCCTTGCCCGCCAGATCGTGGGCCTTGACGCCATCGCCGGCTGTGATGCGATCCTTGCTGAGCAGCAGACAGAGGCCAGGGTGCTCGGGCAGATTGTAGACCTGCTTCGTCTTGCCCTCGATGAGCACCTTGCCCAGCTTGTAGCCCTCAACTGTGAATGCGGACAGTGGTTAGCGAGGGGGGTGGGGTGGGAGGGAGGGCGATTGCGGTCTGCACTTACTCGATGTCGTTGTGCTGCTGGTTGACATTGTCTATCGTCTGTCGTCTGTTGCTTTGCCTCAATTTGCGGCGCGGTATGTTTTCAATTTCAATTGGCACACGTGTTGCGCGTTCCGCTTTGCGTTCGTTATTCGCTTAGTCCGTATCGAAGTCAAGCTCCAAGCCAACTGTGCGCTAACAGCCGCGCCGCCGGTGTCTTTATGTGCCGCCTGCCTTCGCCTTCATACTGCATATCTCGATTAGCACACACAGACACACGCTCACGCACGCACACATCGGGCGGGCAACAATCTCGCACTGCGTAGGCCCAACGATCGATCGAGTGAGTGCTGCAAAATGAGAGCTGTTCTAAAGTGTGTGACGTCACAACATCACTCATTGAGTTGTTAACATTTGAGTATTTTTCACTTTAAACTTATTGCTTATATTAACTGAATTGCTTGTCCACATGCTTAAATATATATATTATTAATAAATTAATCAATGAAAACTTGCATAGTTAAATAAAAAATCAAACATTGTGACGTCATTATTCACAACGTGCGCCTAACCTATTGCTCAATTGCGAGCATAGCATTGACGATCGCCTACAGTTACTGAGCGTATGACAGTGGTAGAGAGAGAGAGAGAGAGAGAGAGAGAGAGAGAGAGAGAGAGAGAGAGAGATAGTAACTATCGCGCTCTCTGCGTCAGCTCAAGTTCTGCTTGTTTGTCTGTTAAATTGCGAGCGAGCGCAGCTGCTGTAAATTGGATTGAAAAAAAGCAGCACAAAGCAATATGGCGATTGCATATGGAAAGTTTGGACAACGGTAAACAGATTTCATGACTTCAGACAGATATGCATGCGCCTGTTATTTATTTATTTATTTTATTTAGTGGATTTGGATTTGGTTAGTGCGTACTCCTCTTTGGCAGAGATGTCTGTCATTTCATCATTTTATTCCGTCCCAGAGTTCAATCCGGATTATCAGCGCGTCATCATTTTCATTTTGCTTGGCAGCCGCAGCACATCTATGTAAACAAAAATATTATTGTTATTTTTTTGATGCGCCCGACTCTACACGTTTTCCGCATGCCAAGCTCTTTCTCACTGAGGGGCAGAGGGCGCGGGGGCTGTATAATCAGAGTTCCTTGTCGGTTGCCAAGTGCAGACAGGCGGAAAGCCAGCTAAATTATTGGGCAAGCAACGGTTTTGTTTTGCCAACTACGCACACATATGTAAATAAATAAGATATACGAAACTTATAAATACAAATATAAACACTGATTTGCTTAGCTTAAATCTTTAGATCACGCGCCCCAATTTTAAGCAAAGACCAGAACCAATGCGCTAAAATATAAGAGTTGCTTCGCATAAATCGATGTCTTCGTTTAAAAATTCCTACCGTAGTTATTCGTCAAGTTGCGATAATGCACATAACATTTCGTTGGGTGAGTAAATAATAGGTGCGGCTGTAACATGCTTTTAATCGACAAACTGAGCAGTACACTTTGAGTATAACATCATACAGTATGTTAATAGCATACTCTGCTAAGCATCAATTTAATTACAATTTGTTGTTGTTTTTCTTCGCCGCCGCAGAGCAAGCACGTCGGTAACGGAAATTCTCGTGAAAGTTTTTCGCGCTCTACGTTTTAACGGCGCCCGGTCGTCGTCGCCGTCGCTGCCAACATTCTCAAGCGCAGCGGCGTCGCATCAAGCATAAACGTAATTCCTTTTATTATATTACAAACGTAGGTACAAATGTATTTTGCAAAAGGAAGAAAAAAAAACGATGTAAAAAGAAAAGAAGATAAAGAAAATTCTGCATGCCTTTCTGTTGTTGTAGTTGTTGGTAGTTTAACTCAATTTGATATGTTTGCCGTCAAGCTTGGCTCGCGCGCTTTGTTGTCTCTCGTCTATCAATTGTGTTTTATTAAAATTACTTTACTTAATTCCGCCTCAGTACGAACGTTTGCATGTGTGAGAAAGAGAGCATTAAGTGTGTGTGTGTGTGTGAATTGTCCCGGCTGCAAACAGAAAACACAGACGCCGACAAGCAGTCAGCAGCGCTGTAAAAGAAGCTGTCGCAGTTACTTCTACAACAACAGCAGCAAAGCCAAAACAAAAGCGAAATAACTGCAAAAGAGCAGAACTAGATGCACAAAAAGCAATTGCAAATAACCAATACGCAGTAAATTTTAATTATGTTGTTATACATCTTCTTTCGTTGCTCTGCTTTTTTGCCTATTTATTTTTCATTTGTTGTGCTTGTTATCCTTAGCATATTGCGCGCTCTCTCGCTCTGCTGCCCTCTCTGCGTGTGTGTGTGTGTGTGTGTGTAACGAGGCTGCTACGCTCTCTCTCTCTCTCTCTGCAACCCTCACTTTGTTTTTGTTATTGCTGCATTTTGCTCTCACACGCGCTTAGCGGAACGATGCCAAATTTTTCGTACACTTGCACTCACACACATAAGCGTGGATCATGCATATGTGTGAGTGTGTGTGTAAGTGCATACGCATGCATGCAGCTTGAGCGGCATAAACAAATACGAAGATTCGACATTTGTGCGTGCGCGTGTATGTGTGTGTGTGTGTGTGTGTGTGTGTGTGTGTGTGTGTGTGTGTGTGTGTGTGTGTGTGTGTGTGTGTGTGTGTGTGTGTGTGTGTGTGTGTGTGTGTGTGTGTGTGTGTGTGTGTGTGTGTGTGTGTGCGCGTAACTGTATGTTGTCTGGGTCAATGTCCTGCCGGCTCGCAGCACAAACAAATACGTAGACATATGTTTTAAGGTCACAGCTGCAGCTCAATAACCGCAATTTGGCCGAATTCGTAGAAAACACATAAATACCCTGTAGATGATGCAAGCGGGTAGTTGTGGCCGATAATATAAATATGTCAGCTGTGCAGATCTTTTGGGTTTTAACGACTATTGGTTATTAGAATATTATATTAGGGTTATATTAAGTATATACCCTATAAACAGTTATCAAATATCTTCCACTATAACTTTTATATCCATCTATAGGATATACATTCATATATAAATCGAGTGCTCTCCACTTCTTTCTTCTTCAGTTTTCTTTTCTATAAATTTCTTACTGCATACTTGTGGGGGATCGGGAAGTTTTCCCCTCTTCTACAATGTCTCATGCTGTTCGTATTTCTGCAGCATATAGTATAAACAGATATCTGAGAGAATTATACGTAGTATCTGAGCGCGAGCATATGCCCTTACGGCCGGAAATACCCCATAAATATATTGCTCATAAAGTTATCATTTCGATATGATTTAATTTGTCGGCGCAATCAGCCTAATGCGCTTTTGATCACTGGCCTGATTATCTATCTATCCACATTGGATTATCTCATAGTAGAACTAACTCAATGAGTTCCACAAATTCTTTTTTTTTTTGTTTTGCTCTTTTGTTTTGCTCAGCAATTAAAATTGATTTTTTCTCACATTATGCCCGGCTCGTGGAGCACAGCGTTGCCTATGTGTGCATGTGTGTGTGTGATTTTACCGTTGTTCTTGTTGTTGCTTCTGCTGCGCTCGCCAAATAATCATGGTAATGCAGCAAAAGAATGGATTGTAAAACGCACGCTATCGCCCCTTTGCCTCTTGCGCGTTGCTTCGCTCTGCCAAACATAGTATGCCGTGCTCTCTCCCACTCGCATAGTTATTTGCATTTACAGTGGTGTCCGTTTTAATGGCATACAAATCAGACTGAAACATTTGTTGACAACGCCAATTAGGCTAGCGCTGAGCGCGTGTCGTGCGTGACACGAATCGACAGCTAAATGAAGTGAAAAATAAAGTATAAATAAAGAAAATTAGATTGCTTTGCGAACTTTTTAGATGTGGAAATATATATGTATGTATATACATAGTAGCTTTGTCAGATATCCTATATATCTAACGTCAGTTAGTTTTCTAATATTTGATTTTATTTATTTTCTCATCGCTATCCACTTTTCGTTTCAGCTGAGAACAGAGCGAAGACTGCACCACCGTGCTGCCTTAAGTGTTGTCGACTAGCGGCAACAGACGCAAGAAAGAGAGAGAGAGAGAAGAGACGAGAGAGCGGAGCGCATAAGTCAAGTGAAAGTATAAGGGACAGCGCGAGCATTGCAGACTGGCTACACTCACACACACACACACACAGTAACACACACACACATAGGCTCACAATGAGCTCGTATCTGGAACTGCTGGGACTGTTCGTGCTGCTGATGGTGCCCTTTCTGTACGAGACGAATCACATATTTCGCTACTACTTCAAGTTCATGATCTACTATGGAATCGTCTCGTTCAATGCGATCTTATTGATACCGGCATTCCTCACGCGTCCCTGTGATGTGCGCAACTTACTGTAAGTATATATGGTATATATATAAAAAAAAAAGTATAAAAAAATTAGAAAAACATTTCGAGATAAACCAGAACAGAAATTGTGCAAAACAACTGATGTTCGGTAAGATCCCCTTGATTCGGCTCAAAATAAAGCGCTATATTGATTAATTGGCCCGGCCGTTCCCTTTATCTTTAGCCATAAAGACTTGGCACTCTGTACCCACTATATAAAACAATAATGTATGAAATCGATAAATATAGCCGCCATATACTGCTTGATTGCCGCACTTGTGGCCAAATCAAACCACCTAGAAACCACAGCAACAACAACACCACTCTGTGGTCGAAAACCCAGACTATCATATTATTTAATGGCAACCACTTCGCTCCATTGTCAACTAGCTGTGATTGCTTATCTACGTATATACATATACATACATACATACATATATATGTATATGTATATTTGTTGGCATAGTCCGGAAACTTGAGCTTGAAAAATCTCGGCAAGTTGGTTTTATCAATCGTATTACGTTACGATGTTGACCTTTAGGCAACGCCTTCGGAATGGCTCTCATTAGTGGTGGCATATGCCCGCTTCGCTTGACGCTCTCGTTGGCTAATTGCCCAATAATCGCGCTTGGGTTAACAATCTCCAGGGTATGGGCTTATCGCGTTTTATGTCAGATCCATTAAGTGAAATATATATATATATATATATATATATTTATATATAGTAACGCTTGCCAATTAAGATAATTATATGGCGAGATAACATCAAAGATTATGTTCGAGTTTCGAGCTTTTGCTCTAAATCAATTTTGACCTTGAATGATTAAGAATTTGTTGTTGTTGAGGAATCGGCTTATATATATCTTTTTTATATATTAAACTTCATTTATTATAATGGAATTAAAGGATATTCTGAAAAAAGAGAAATCCACTAACGACTTTATAATACTCGCTTATAGCCCAAAAGAAGTTTAACTTTTCCTCAACAATTAATACTTTTGGACTTACGACGAACATATGTTAAATAGGTTAATTATGGGAGTCATCCAGAGATATTCCTTTGTCTTAGAACTAAGAAAGATATTAGTTCTTTCTTCTAATTTTCATAGGCGTGGGGAGAGATGAAGAGGGAAAGCAACAAAGAGGGAAATAGATATATGTATATATCTACATAGTATATATATAGAGTAAGAGAGATTCCTCCAAAACCAATATACTCCTTTTAGTACACGAACTAGTATAGTAATGTAAATGCACAAGTTCACAAAACATATTATCGATCTGTTTTCACAGCTAACAAAATCGATTAAAAGTGAAAAGCCTTCAAAAAGTAAGACAATGTCATATGTGATATATATGACCGATATATGTATATACATAACTATATGTCATATATCTTTCTCACTCTCTGAATGTCACATCAATTGTAGAGCTCTAAAATCAGTTTTAGTTATAGACATAGTATGTATAGTATACGTATGTCCACTCTAGTAAAGCCCTCACTCTGGTTGGGCTGAGGACCTCTCCACACTCGTCACAGCGCCGATTTATAGCTCTGATTTGTTTGCTTATGTGAATGGGCTTTTGGCGACCGCTTGATGAGCCATCAATATTTACGAAGCTTTGTCCGAACAGCTGCAATAATTGGCTCCCAGCGGAGCTGGCGCCCGCCGCCTCAGCTGATTTCTATTTGTTGAATGTCTCTGTGTGTGTGAAGGACGCTGTAGGCTGTTGCTGCGCAGGTGGTGCGCAGGTGGTGCGCCGGTGGTGCGCAATTGACACGTGCCGACACACAGGTCAGGTGGGGTCTTGGCGCTCTCACGCTAATGCCAACTGGCAATTTGGCGAGGTCGGCCGATTAGCTGTTCAATGTCTCAACAACCTTAAGCCTCCCCCCCCCTCTCTCTCTCTCTCTCTCTCTCTCTCTCTCTCTCTCTGTGTGTGCGTTTTCTCTAGTTTCTCTAGTTATATTTAAGGAAAATTTGTGAATTTTTCAACCAACTATAACTATATATTGGCAACACCTCTTCAATATAAATCATATATTATATATATTTGTTCATATTTGGGCTAATTGTGCGTGTCTAGGTCCAATTTATGTTTTCATTATCACGCAATGACTGGACATTGTTTTCTTTTTTTTTTTTTTTTTTTTTTTTTTTTTTTTTTTTTTGTATAGGGTGTTTACAGTGTGGCTCAATTAAACCGATTTTTAGTGTTATATAGCTTGTTTGTCTCGATCTGAACATATGCTCTCTTTAATATCATAATCAAGGCCATTTCGCGTCGTTCCACGTTGATTATCGATCAGAAATTTCGTGGGTAAGCTGAAGAGGTTTTGTTGGGGATACAAGTCGAGCATATTTGATTATATAGTAGATATGGCAATAATATATATATATATATATATATATATATATATATATATATATATATATATATATATATATATATATATATATATATATATATATATATATATATATATATATATATATATATATATATATATATATATATATATTATGTATACATATATACTTTGTATGAATTTTTGTAGCACTTGTTCAAGGCAAACAAAAAGGTAGTCCTATCTATAATTCAGGTGGAAACAATCAATACTCTCTATCAAAGAATTTTTAAATAATATTTCAGATCTGCGTTATTGAAGTTGCCACTGAATGAAGGAAGAGATAAGAAGAGAGCGGGACTGAAAAGTAGAGAAAATAAAGGAAATAAGAGAAGAAATAAGAGGAATAGCAATAGGAATAAGAGCAAGAAGAGTAAGAAGAACAAGAAGTAAATAAGAAGACAAAGAGGGAGAGGAAATGAAAGCAGAAGTAACGAGATGGAAAAAGAAGAAGAAAAAATTAAAAAAAAAATAATAAAAAAAAAGAAAATGCAAAGAAAAGAAATGAGAAATGCAAGGAAGCAGAGAAACAAAGTAAAGAATGGGAAAATGAACAGAAAACTACAGAAAAGAGAAGGAAAAATGGGTCAAAAGAAGATGAAAGTTGTAAAATGGGTTAAAAGAGAAGACAAGAAGCGAGAAGTACAAAGAGGGAAAGAGAAGGAAGAGGAGGAAAAGAGAAGAAAGAGGAAGGAAAGATAAGTAAAAAGAAGAAATGAGAAGAAAAATGAAAGAGAATTAAAAATAAGGAAAGAGAAGAAAGAAGAGAAAAAAGAAGAATGGAGAAGAAAGAAAAAGAATAGAGAAGAAACGAAAAGAAAGAGGAAGAGAGAAGAAAGAAGAAAGAAGATAGAAGAAGGAAGAGAGAAGAAAGAAGAGAGAAGAAAGAAGAGAGAAGAAAGAAGAGAGAAGAAAGAAAATAGAAGAAAGAAGAGAGAACAAAGAAGAAATAAGAAGAAGAGAAGACAAAACAAGACAAGAAAAGACAAGAATAAATAAGAAGAGGCTAGAAAAGACAAGACAAGAAAATACTAGAAAATACTAGAAAATGCAAGAAAATTCAAGAAAATACAAGAAAATACAAAAAAAAAGAAAAGAGAAAGAAATAACCTATATACATAAATGAGAAAGAAATTTACGTGTATATGAACGTATTCAGGAACAATCTGGAAACCACTCTGTGGTTAGTATGTTGCATGGTATTCAGTAGTCGGATACTTAACAGATTTGTAGCTCTGCCTGATTTGTGACCCAAGTGGGTTTCAGTTGTTGCGCAACTGCTAGCAAAATTGGACAAGTATGTATAGCTAAAGCTATATTCGAGTATATGTCCATGTGTCCATATGGCATGCACCATACATACACTTGCTCACATATCTCTGCGTACACCCAAAGAAATTTTTATTTTTCAAGTTTGAGCATTAATATCTCTCAGTATAAACAAGATATCGATTTTTTTCTTTTTGTATTTGTTTCTTTAATTATTAAACTTAAGATATACATTAATTTCATTTATCAAAACAAAAAACTTATGCAAAATATAACTGTTAAAACAAAAACATAGCAAAAAAACAACTATCAAAAGTCTGCGTACACACAAAGAATTCTGCGTACAATGACGGATTTCGCGATTACCGTTAACTTTTTCAGCTTCTTTCCGTTTATAATTTTCTCAGAAATTCGCAAAAACATTTTTTAAATATTTGTCACGCGTTGTATCATGGAGACCAATAGAAAAGAAATCTGCGTTGAAGAGCGAAAATTAATTTTAAAATTTCGTTTGGAGGGAAAATCCTGGCGAGAAATCGGTCGATTGGTTGGCAGAACACATTCCTCGTGTCAGAGAGTGTACGACAACTATATTTTAACAGGCTCCATATTATCTAAGCCCCGATCTGGTCGCTCTTCCCTGCTGACAGACAGGGAGAAAAAGCGGATTGTTCAACTGGTGCCTCCAAATCCAAGGATTACTGCCCACCAAGGAAGTCTTGAAGTCGCCGAACGTTTTTAAAAAACAGTGTCCGATCAAACTGTTCGCCACATTTGGAAGGAGGCGGGGTATAATGGAAGAGTTGCCCGTAGGAAGCCCCATATATCAGTGATAAACAAAATAAAGCGTATGGACTTCGCCAATGACCACATTTCCAAGCCGGCTAGCTTCTGGAACAAGGTCATATTTTCGGATGAGAGCAAGTTTTGCATGTTTGGAATTAAAGGGAAGAAAATGATTTGGAGAAAAGGAGGAGCAGCCTTCGATAAAGAAAATTTGGTGCCTACGGTAAAACATGGAGGAGGAGGAGTAATGGTTTGGGGGTGTATGGCGGCTAGTGGTGTTGGGAACTTGACATTTATAGAATCTACCATGGATCACAACGACTACATACACATTTTGAAGCAGAATTTGCGACAGAGTGCCGAAAAATTGGGGATCGCTGATGATTATTTCTTTCAGCAAGATAATGATCCGAAGCACACGGCTCATAATGTGAAGTTATGGCTCCTCTATAATGTAAAAAAACAGTTGTGCACGCCACCCCAATCACCTGACTTGAATCCTATAGAGCATCTGTGGGATTTACTTGAGCGCAGGATTCGGCAACATTCCATTACCTCAAAGACAATGCTGAAGGAGGTTATTATGGAGGAATGGAGCAAAATAACCATCGAGGATACCCGCAAGCTTACAGATTCAATACCTAGACGTCTGGCGGAGGTTCTGAAGAAAAAAGGCTACCCAACCAAGTATTAAATTAAGCTGAAAAAGTTATTGTACGCAGAATTCTTTGTGTGTACGCAGACTTTTGATAGTTGTTTTTTTGCTATGTTTTTGTTTTAACAGTTATATTTTGCATAAGTTTTTTGTTTTGATAAATGAAATTAATGTATATCTTAAGTTTAATAATTAAAGAAACAAATACAAAAAGAAAAAAATCGATATCTTGTTTATACTGAGAGATATTAATGCTCAAACTTGAAAAATAAAAATTTCTTTAGGTGTACGCAGAGATATGTGAGCAAGTGTAGATCATGGCCTTGTAGTAACTATTGAATAGAAAATGGAAAAGAGCTAAAAAATAAACAGGGAAAGATTGTCTTTAATTTTCAAAGTATAATTTGCATATAAAAAATAATGTCAGATATCAATTGAATGACACGGGCATGGGGGATCCGCTGATCGAAGGTTCAGATCACCCAGTAAACTGCAATAATTTAGACCGTTTAATCCGCTGCGATGCGCGACCTTGGCAGCTGCACAATGTTCGCTGATCATCTCGATAGAGAATCGCCTTATGACTAGATGCCAACAAATTTCGAATGTTTTTCGTATCCATTTTTATAGCGGGGAAAGAAAAACCTGAAAGAGAAAAAAACTTGGCTGAGCACCTTTGTTGTTTGTTTTTATGTCGGGGACTGAGGCGGCGTATACTCATTTTGCTGTAAAAAGATCTTGTCTGACGCCAATGTGGCAACATCGATCAAGTTGAGTGATCTGAGCGCGGAACTTGATCTTAACTGAATATGAAACGAGAGCTGTACTTATCAAGCATTAGGACGTATGGGTATATATATGAAAAACCTAAAGTAATGCTTTACAGCTAGGTGGTAACACTGCAAGAGCAAGTCGAGACTAGATGACCTTTCATATCGTCTATTTGTAGAACTACTCTCCTTAATACTAGATAATATATGTGATTTAGCGTTGCCATATGTTTCGGTACAATAAACTCTGAAAGGTGGCAACGCTGTACATATAGTTAGCTGTCAAATTACCACAAAATTGGCTGAATATGACCTTATTTTACTTGGTGTGGCTTAGAAACAGCGTTTGGCATTGCCATACCTTGCATTGTATGATCAGGTGGCAACACTGTTTGTCTGCCTGCCAATTTGTTAACCAATTAACTGAATTATGCTACCAGTTGAGCTAGCATCTCTAGTATATGACAATACAAGTTCTATTGATGTTGCCATATGCTTATAATTCGATTAGGTGGCAACACTATTAAGCTAAATAGTCAAATAGCCTGACAGCTGTGCTAGTGGAAGCTTGCAAACGCCTTTTGGTGTTGCCATATGTGCCAAAATAAGACTAGGTGGCAACACTGCCAAACGATCTGTTTAAATTCCTAACACCTAAATAGATAGCTTATAAAGGACACTGTTGAAAGATTTGAAAGGAGTTGCCATATGTGGCACTTACGACCAGGTGGCAACACTGAGATACAACTCTAGCTAGACAAGAGCTGATAGCCTTGCCACTTTACCTTTGTCATATCTGATTCAATTCGTAAAACGCCGTTAACATTGTATTCGCCAGGCATTGCCAGGAGCTGGAGCTGTAGCTGTAGCTGTAGCTGTAGCTGTAGCTGTAGCTGGATCTGAAGTCTGATCCGTTGCGGCGGGGCGACACTGTCTCTGGTTGCAGTCGGCACATTGACTATTGACGTCGTCGGCCGTGTCCTGTTTCGCATCCAGTTGTTGCTGCTTGTGATCCTGCCGCTGCGTCCTGCATGTTGCGAATGAGGAGAGGATGTAGGTCTTCGAGGGGCGAGTGCGCGTGTAGAGCTTCCGGCGATCGAGTGTTGCTGAACGCTTCTTCAGCCACCAACTATAGTCGTTCTCAATGAAACGCCGCGGTGAGCTGATGATATCGCGACGCTGCGCCTCATTGCGCGCCCTCAGCCATTCCCGTCCGTACTCCCAGCCAAGCAAGTGCGACATCTGCGTACGCTCCGCTCTCTGTTCCGACGGCGGAACAATCACCTGCGGTCGCCGTCTGCCATCGTACGGGAATAGGCTGCTCTTGTTCGATTTCCCAATGCCCTTTGACGCCGCCCACGTTGGCGTAGGCATTCTGCTGGCGGTGCGAAGTGCATATTATAGAGGCCATCGTAAGTGGCCCTGGACGGGACAAAGGTAGCTCTACTTACTTTCCGCGGTACACCCACGCTCTTTAGTGCATAATTTTGATAAATAAATTTTGAACACGCTCTTCCCAGACTGATAATACAAATGACTCCCTATTCAAGGATTTTCTCTAAACAAAATATGAAATATTCGCTTACTCTGTTTGCCAGAGTTGAATGGCTCTATAGATACCCGCTGGGGTGCACTTCAAGAGTATATATACTCTCTAGCTGTACTTCTAGCAATAACTGCTGACCTCTCTTTGCGATTCTCATGAATTCACTTCTTTCAATAACTGTTGACCTTTATGCAATTCTCATAAATAGTAGAAGCCTTTCCAACAGCAACTCTCATAATTTGGTTCTTTCAGTTGGGCCAGCACCTGGTGCCATCGTGTCACAGCTTTGATCGGGCTGCGCTGGGAGCTGCGCGGCAAGGAGCATCTGGAGAAGGATCGGGCATGCATCATCGTGGCCAATCATCAGAGTTCGCTGGATGTGCTGGGTAGTCTAAACACACTGATCATACAGATCTCCGATAATTCCTATTACTATTCAAACTAATCGCATATATACGTCCCATTGCAGGCATGTTCAACATCTGGCACGTGATGAACAAGTGCACGGTGGTGGCCAAGCGGGAGCTGTTCTATGCCTGGCCCTTCGGGCTGGCCGCCTGGCTGGCCGGGCTCATATTCATCGATCGGGTGCGTGGGGAGAAGGCGCGCGACACGCTGAACGCGGTCAATCGTCGCATCAAGGAGAAACGCATTAAGCTCTGGGTATTCCCGGAGGGCACGCGTCGCAACACTGGCGAGCTGCATCCGTTCAAGAAGGGCGCCTTCCACATGGCCATCGACCAGCAGATACCCATACTGCCGGTCGTCTTCAGCTCCTATTGTACATTCCTCAACGACAAGAAGAAGATTTTGAACGCCGGCCGGATTGTGATAACCACGCTGCCGCCGATTAGCACCGAGGGCCTGACCAAGAACGACATCGATCAGCTAATGGAGCGCGTGCGTGGCCAAATGAGCGAAACCTTCAAGCTCACCTCGGCCGAGATGCTGCAGCGCTACAAGCCCCACAAGCCCCTGACCCCAACGGTTGTCAATGGAGCCGAGGCGGTGGCGGCCGCTGTCGCCAACAGCTCCGGCTATGCGCAGTTGGGCGCAGCTGCCAGTGCCTCCTACGAGACGTACAAGAGCACCGCGGGCAGCAAGGCGACCATGTTGAAGACCCTGTAGGTCTCTCTCTCTCTCTATCTACATATATATTTATATATATATATATATGGGTGCCTCTAGCAATACTTTACTTATGACATGCACGATCGAGACTTTTCGTAGGCAACACACATACCAAAAAATAAAAAACAAGAGAAAACGGAGTAGGAAGAGAACAGAGCACTATGCAACATGTCTATTGTTTTTGTCTAAATGTTAAAGCCTTGATCTCTTGTATTTTAATTGAAAACATTCTATTTTCCGTTTCATTAAGTTAACATTTCCATTTCCATTTTCATTTTCATTCCTAATGTCTGCAGTATTTTACTTACTTTCACATGTTGCATAGTGTTTCTTTATATATATGTATATGTATATTTACATATATATATATACAGCACATACCAGCTATATAACAACTCGATTTACATATAATCAATGTATTATTATTATTCTAATGACTTTTTTCCAACACAAATGCAAAACAACATATTTTTTTTACTTAGACATACCAAAAAACAAATACCAAACAAACAAAAAAATAACGCTAAAACTAATGTAACCAAAGCTATGTTAACATAATCGGAACTAGTATCTAGGAGGGGTCGGTCATAGGAGCAAAGCGAGAAAAGTGGTTTTCTATTGCAATTTTCATACGATTTTTCCCCCATTCCCAAAGAAAACTGGAAAGCTCTTCAACTTGCGCCCACGTTCGTGTGTATATATAGACTATATCATATGTTGGCGGGGAGAGTCCACTGAAAGCATCGGCCTGTCGTGCTTACACTCGTATTTTAAATTATTTAAATAGTTTTTGTTTTTTTTTTTTTTTTGAATAAAAGGATGTAAACACCTATTTATGTATTTTAATCGATTGTATTGTGTATTGTATAACTAACTAATACTATGTTAACTCAATATTGTAAATACCAGATAGAAGGAGAAGTGTATGAAATGAAAGGCAGAGCGAGAGCGAGAGGACGAGCGACAGCGGAAGAGAGTGAGAAGGAAAATCAAACGGTTTAGTTTAAAGACAAATCAACAAGAACAAGAAACAAAACAAAAACATCAAATATAAATATTAAAAGTAATTTTTTTTTGCAAAAAAAAAAATTTCTGTAATTTCTGGAAGGGCAAGGCTGGAATGAAATTGTCGGTGCAAGGGAGAGAGAGAGAGATGGATACAGAGAGAGATGGATATATATATATATATATATATATATAGAGAGAGAGAGAGAGATAGATGGATAGGAATGTACATGGAATGAGAAGTGAGAGTGATAAGGACAGGGTGACAGACAAAAATGATGGCAAAGGGAGAGAGAAAGGGAGAGAAATAAAAAGATAAACAGAAAGTTTAAGATAAATGTAAAGATAGAGAGATAAATGTATTGAAAGAAAGAGATAGGTGCAGAAAGAGATAGAGACAGAGAGAGGGAGTTACATGAGAATACATGAAATAGAAAGAGATGACAGACAGACAGAGATAGTTATATAGAAGTGGATGACAGATAGTGCACATATTGAAAAAATTGCTAGTCATTTAGCAAGGGTAAGCAGGGGCAATATAAGGCAGGTATAAGAGAGAAGGCCAGATAGATAAGAATATAAATATAATAGTGTGAAGTATAGATAGTGAAATATATATAGAATATTCAATATACATTTGTCGATGATCTGAATAATAAAGAGCGAGCCGAAAGAGAATGAAATATCAACAAAAGGAAGGAGCGTGAAGGCTGGTAAAATACCTAAGCAAAATTCGTATGTATTTATAGTTTCCATTTTATTCAAGCTAATGTCTTTGGCTATTCTGTCCTGGATGGATGAGTTGTGGACCGAGACAACTGAAGGGGATACGCATCCTCTGGAATGAAAATCTATGAGGAAACTCAATATACATTATAGAACAAAAATAAAACCGATTTTCGCTTTAGTCGTTTTCTCGATGTGTTATGCTCAAAGCTTTTAGTTCAAGTGCTTTGGGCTAAGCGGCTGCTAGACTGTTGGTGGCCCGGCTACCAAGTCTACTTGACTAAGTTGATAACATATATTCAATGCTCTTGAATCGTTATTTGCTCTACTCTTTAGATATATATATATACTATATATTTATATACATTCATAAATAGTATATAGTTATATGTATTTCCCTTTACCTTTGCATTGCAATTGCTTGCCCCAAAAAGCATGCTATGATTTTTGCACTCCGTATACTTTTGGCTTGCGCTTAAAAGTATGCAGTATTATTATTACTGACTAGAACTTGCTATTGCATTTATATGCAATGCCCAAAAGTAGGCAATACATTTAGAACATATCCTTTGCGTCGATTGTTAAGCATATCCGCACATCTTAGGGTCTTGGCAAAACGGAACTGCAGCTGAAATCTGCAAAATTTATTCCAGATATATATGCAATGCCTGAAATTGAATGAATAACTATATATTTTATAGTTATTTAGATGGAGCTTCAAATATAGACAGTTGTGACTGTAGACAAGAGATAAAAGATAATAAAATGAAATAAGTAAATAATAAAAATTTCTTTTAGAATATGTTAATAGAAATTTCCAGTAAGTTGACGAATATACCTGCGCGTGTTACAGACTGCACAATACTCTGCCGAAGTTCACTTATTGTAGATAATTTGGATTGGCTTAAGCTTCATATTGATTAGACTTCGCTTAAGTTGCAGCTCTTCAATGATTGCTATAAAGTCAAGCATGATTTTGGGGCCGCAAGCGCTTTGCTTTAGCATCTCTAAGACATTGCGGCCAACATAAGTTCTAGGTCAATACTAAATTGAAAATAGAATAAGAAGAACGTAAAATTTTGTAAATTTCAACTTGAGCAGGCATTCGCACTCGAGCAGAGCAGAGCAGTTGGCGCGCCTAATGGTGCGAACTCTTTCGAGGCGCACTCAGCGAGAGTTAAAAGTATTGATGGGCCATTGGGTGTTCGATAATAATGCGTTGATGTCATTAATAATAAAAATTATGGGGCGTTTACAAGAGGTTGTCATGACAGTCGCCTGACATTTATGCAATTTTATGTGCGCTGGCATACAAAGAGGCGGACAGGACGACGACGACGACGATGAGGACGAGACGTCGGAACGACGGGACGACTGTCGTCTAACCCACCCCACCTGGGCCGGGTCATGACAAGTCTATCAATTTTTCACACACTTATGACACGATGACGACGACGACGACGAAAGGCTGCAAAAGGAGCAGCCTTTTTGGGCCAGGACGAGCGATTAAAATGCAGCGCATTTCGCTACCTTTCGCTCTGTCACCACTTGCGCAAAGGGGGTAAGGCGACCGGCACAAGAGAGAAAGGCTGTAGGGTCTGCCCAGCCCAGCCCAGCCCAGCCCAAATGGCAATCAAGGATTGAGCCATGCAAAATATTTGCTTCTTCTTCGCTGCACAATTTTCGCGCATATCGAATCGGGTAATTTACACAATTCACGAACTTTAAATGTCCTCGTGAAGCGCGAACATCTTAAATTACACATTTCATGAGCGATCTGACAGATTGAGCTGAGCGAACGAGAGTGTGAGGTCGAGGGGGGTCTGCAGACCCTTGAGCATATCATAGAGCTTGCTGTTCACTTTTTTTGTCTGGTTAAGCATTATCAGGCATTGGCATCCGTTATTTATGGAGAGAGAAACCTTAGGAAGTTACTCCAGCTTGATAACTTGAGAAACTATGATAGACGAGTAAAACTTTTAAGAAGTTGCAGACTGAAGATGTGGTGAAGACATGAGAGAGAACCTTTAAAGTGCAACTTTGTTGAAGAAAAAGTTAAGTAAGATAAAGTTTCTCTCTTATTTAAGATGTTGCTCAAACCTAAGAAAAAGTAGAATGAGAGAGAAACTTTGAAAATAAAATAGAAACTCGGAGAGTCATGTCACGTCATAAATATAAGAGAGCAACCATAAGCTGTTATTTAGACTAAAGAACTAGAGCTGAGAGAGAAGCGAAAGAAATACATTATTCAATTTTTCTACTCATAAGAGAGAAAGCTTAAGAGGAAGAGATATAATCAAAAATAATTTAAAGATAATAGTAAATTAAAAATAAATAATGTAAAAATAAGAGAGAAACTTGAGCGAACAATAGTTTATATATTTGATAAAAACTTATTCAATTTTAAAGAAATTGCAAAGAAAATACTTTGAGTAATTACTTTACCTTAAGAAGCAAAGATATGGAAGAGAGATTGAAGGAGAGCTTAGGTTGAGCTGGAAATGTGAGAGAAACTTTAAAAGAAGCTAAGAGCTAGCAACAAGAAATGAGAGAGAAACTTCAAAGAGTTTTGCAAGCTTAAGTTGAACTAGAAATGAGAGAAAAACTTTAAAGACTTAAATGAGCTGAACATGAATTAGAAGTGAGAGAGAAGCCTTGAAGAGTTACTTAAAGGGCGCTAGAAGCTTAAGACTAGAGAGAAGGTTTAAAGGGTTAGTGGTGTTCAACATTAACTAGAAATGAGAGAGAAACGTAGAAGAGTAAGGTAAGTTTAAGCTGAAGTGGAAATGAGAGAGAAACTTTAAAGGGAACTAAGACCTAGCAACAAGAAATGAGAGAGAAACTTCAAGGAGTTCTGCAAGCTTAAGTTGAACTGGAAGTGAGAGAGAAACCTTGAAGAGTTACGTCAGATGAAAAAGAAGCTTAAAGCAAGAGAGAAGACCTAAAGGCTTACCAGTTAGACTAGGAATGAAAGAGAAACTTGGAAAAGTATCATAAGCTTAAGCTAAACTGAAAATAATGAAGAAACTCTGACAAAGATATCTATAAGAACTGTTGCCCAGCTCGGCTAGAGCAGCAGAGATCGGCGACTCAAGAGGCACTTCAACTTTCAGTTGATGTAAAATAAATAATTGAATAATATTGAAGAATGCAAGAATTTCCATGTTAGAGTGAGATCTGTGTTCCGGTTTGTTTGTTTTCCTAAGCTAAGCACGGATCGCGACAGTTTTTTTTGTGTGATATGCACACAGATATAGGCATGTTCGGGGCATTATCCTATGACAGTTACATGGCAGGAAGGCAAAACTCAAGCGGGACAGAACCAGATCGGAATGTCAACGAGAGTGGGAATGGGAATGGGAATGTGACTTCATATGGGCTGGGGTGGGGGTTGGGCCACATATGTTGATAAGGCTGAGACTTGAACATGACATGCGTCGCATGGGACCCGTGCCTCGACAAAT
The DNA here is from genome assembly GCA_035047545.1 of Drosophila paranaensis. Classification (NCBI taxonomy): domain Eukaryota; kingdom Metazoa; phylum Arthropoda; class Insecta; order Diptera; family Drosophilidae; genus Drosophila; species Drosophila paranaensis. The sequence goes on along the minus strand of JAWNPL010000207.1, from coordinate 1,032,534 downwards.
TTTGATTCCTTTTCTTGAGTTGTTGTAATTTTTGCTGTTGTTTTTTTTTTTTTTGTGAGTTTTCTTAACTTAAAACAGCGCAGCAGCCGCCGCATGGACACATGTCAATCAAATGAAATTAACACATCGTCATCGCCATCGCCACTCTCCCTCTGCCTGGGCCCCTCCCTCTGCCTCTGTGTTTCTGGGAAAAAGTGCGATTAGCTTGGGGCGTTTTGGTGGTGGTTACAAGGCTCTGCCGCATTAGCTGCTAATGTTTTTTCTCTTTTCTTTTCATTTTCCAAATTTGCAATTTTTTTTTTGCCCGATTTTCGATTTAGTATTTTTTCACGTGCGCGATTATTGCGGTTGATTGCATTTGATTTAGCATGGGGCCAGGGCAGCGCAGGCTAATGGGATTAGCTAATATCATTAATCAGCCGAGAGAGAGAGAGAGTCGATGATTCTGCATATATATATATATATATATATATATATATATATATATATATATATATATATGTATGTATATATATGTATGTGTGCGTGTGTGACATGCTGCAAATGAAGGTGACAGGCATGTGGCATGTTGCTGCTGCCGTTGCACCCACATCGAGCCCTTGACACGCGTTGCATATCGCTCGCCATGTAATTACGTAATTATATATAGAGCTGCGCTCGATCTGCTGCTGTATCGTCTCTCTATCTCTCTCTCTCTCTCTCTCTCTCTCTCTCTCTCTCTCTCTCTCTGCGTTTGCTATCTGTGTCCTTACGCTCGTCCTGGCGTCCTCGCATATCGCACTAATTGCATTAAATTGTTCTACACGCCGATCTGCTGCTATTATCCTGTCCAGCTGACGCTACACCCTCTCCCTCTCCCTCTCCCCCTCCCTCCCTCCCTCTCTCTCTCTTAGTCTCTCTGCCACCCCTGCCTATCTCAATTGATTGTCCTGCTGTTGTCCTGTTTATTGATATTGCGACAGTTTATGGTCAAGTTTCGTCTTCTCTTTCGATTGGTAAACATTTTAATTGCCCTCCACCCCCGCACCACCACCCCCAACCCCAACCCTCGCCTGTAATTTCTTAATTTCTGGCTTGCTGCACGTGCCGCGATCACATCGATTACATTCCCATTCCGACTAGACGCGTTCTATTGTTTTTTAAGCGATATCGACTAATTAGTTGCATTACACTAGCCTCCGGCTGCTCAGCTCAGTTGAGCTCTGTTGCTAATTGTCCTAGCATGTACTAACTGGAGAGGACTATTGTGAATTGCTCAATTGGTTTGCCATATTTTGGTCTCTAGTTTTTGAGTTTGTTACTGTTTTTTAGAGAAATTATTAAAGTTTTAGGGGAAACTCAATTTTTGGGACTTGAGTTTGGTTCGACTTAAGTTTCGATTCTTCAGGAACTTCTTTTTAGTTGTTAACCATTTTGAGCTCTATATGAATAGAGTTCTATATGAATAGAGTTCTATATGAATAGAGTTCTATATTTAAATATCTTTATAATTTTTATATTTTATCTTTAAGTACTTTCTTCACCTCTTTCAACAGCTCTTACACTGAAAATTTTTCATGCTCTTATGGCTAGAACTACTCGAAAAGTTCCTTAAAAGCTTTCAAGCTTTTCTTACTTTAATTTCTATTAAAATCCCTTCTCAGAAGTTTCCGTTTCAGAAGCTTTACTTCTCGATGCTTTTATTTTGGAATTTGCTCTCATTTCTGTAGAGTTTTCCCTTTTGGAAGTTCTTTCTAAATCTTCAACTACTCACGACTGCAGGATTTTCTACTCATTGAACTTCGATTCTTGTATCTCATTTTTAGCAGCTTTCTTTGCAAAAGCTCATTTTTATTTTTCGAGCTACTTTATCTTCAGTAGATTCTTGATTCACACACTTGAGAACATGACTCTCAGCGTCTTTGGCTATAAATTCTCTTAAATAGAGCTTCTTCTTGCTGAAACTCACTTTTTCGAGCAGTTCGCATTACAGAAAGTTCCAAAAGCTTTGTTAGCTTTCATTTATTTTGTGCAGTTATCATATTTCAGGTCTTTTTTTGTCTGCAAGTTCTTCTTCTTCTTTCTCTTTCTTGAAATTTTCATGCTTGAAAGCTTTTTATTTCCTTGAAGTTCCATTTTCTTAGAGTTTTTATGTCCGACTCTACTCAGATATTGCTTAAGCTCCAATTTCAGTCATAGTTAGATGTGAAAAGTAAACATAAAATTACTCTAAATGAGGAATTACTTTAGATAGGTAAAGGTAAGTTGAGGAAAAGATACCAAAAATGACTTCTAAAGAATTTTCCGAAAGCTGCCAAAAAGGAAGAAATTTGTTTATAAAACTTTGATGATTCTGAAGTTTTAGAAACCAAATTTGAAATTTTGGAGCTTATTGACTAAAACTCTACAACGCAAGTATCTCTAGACGAATGGCCTTTCCTTTAGCTACTCTCTGCAATGCTTGAAAAACAGAAGGGAAATTCATAATTAAATGTTTAGTTTGGGCTATAATTAGGTAGTTCCTCTCTCCCTCCCTATATATATCTCTAGATATCTTCAGAGTTTAGCTAATTGAAGAGTTTTAGTCTAGCAGTCGTAGGATCTCCCAATGGGCACATTAAAAGCAAATTAAATTCAAATTATGCGAAGCATTCGCTAGACTGGAGATGGGCTAGGATAGCAGAGGAGAGAGGAGAGAGGAGAGAGGAGAGGGAGAGGGAGAGGGAGAGGTGCTCTCTCCTCTTGTCGGATGTAACGAATAAAGTAATTAGCCATGCAATATGAGGGTCGATATGGAAATATCGTGCGCCTTGATTGACAACTGATCTTTTATTTAGCATTTTTTAGTCCTGCTGATCCGCTGATCCTTTTGTTTACGCGCAAACACTCATAAATGATGTTCAGGGACGAAACAGAAAAAAAAAAAAACAGAGAAATAGAAGAAGAAAAAACGTTTCCCACGTACAAAGAAAGCGAAAAGAAATGTTGTTGCAACCATAGCTAACAAGGCCGTAATTACTCGACAAGGATTGTTGCCGTGTAACACCTTAAAGGACTTACCTGAGCAGCGCTGATTGACGAACGGACGGACGGACGGACGGAGTGATGGTGACGGTGACGGTGACTGTTGCAGTCACAGTGACTGTCACGGTTACCCCTAGCAGCATTTGCATATGAACATGAGAAGTCACAGGACAACGAAGGACAACGAATGATTCCAATGCATAAATTTTGATAGGGTTAAGTTGCCGTTGCTGTTGCCGTTGCTGTTTTGACTCGCTACACGAAAATATTTGTCAGGATCTATAGGAGGATTTATGGCTGCAGCCGAAATTAGCATAGGCAGCGCAATATTTTGACGACAGCTCAATTATGGCTTATGTAGGACTAAGTACCGTTATGGCCGAGATCGAAGAGAGAGAGAGAGAGAGAGAGAGAGGAGATGGCTCGAAGGGGTTTTACATGGCAAATCTTAGGCCAGCTGTGCGTCCTTTATCCTCCTTATCGCCTTATCACGACTAAGTGCGGCAATTAACTTAAGGTACAACTTAAGGGGGCAAGTGGAAGACGCGACGCAGCGAAGCGCATAGGCAGCAGCGCGCAGCTCTGAGTCGTAAGTAGTTGCACTTCCGACAATTAGACGTGCGGCACAGGACACGACACATCCTCAACTCGGCTTGTGGGCGTCCCTCTTCCTCTCTCTGCCTCTCTCACTGTCTGTAATGATTGCGGTTAAGTTTTGCTAGCCACAACTTTCTCAGGGTCATAGCTGGCTGATCACCCTGCTCTGTCGCTGTCGCTGCTGCTGCCTCTGCTGCTGCCTCTGCCCTCTTTCGTGTCTTCCTAATTGGTTTCCGTGTGTCCAGTGGCTCAGGGCATGCTAAGCCCCGTCTTAGATCGCTCTCTCCCCTCGCTCTCGCTCAAGAGAGCTCAAGCCAGCTCAGCTGTGTCCTGGCTCTAGGTAAAAGGATAATGCATTGCCTAATCTCGCTGCTGTCATTCGGTCAGCTCTTGGCGCAGCAGCTGCTGCCTAGACTTGGCACCAGCGACACCACCACCACCACCACCACCACCACTACCTCAGTCGACCTAATTTAGTGACATGGACATGGTCCAAAAATCTGCAGGAAAATTGCCAGGATCTTGCATTAGAAGTGGACGCTCCGATGGATCCTTTGTTATGCCAAACACACACACACACATATATATATATAGAGCCGTCCAGCGGGCACTTTCACGCTGCTCAGTTGGGACACAGCGTGGAACGTGGAACAAGATTGAGCGCAGGCCAATAAATCTCTGCTACGGGCATCAGGCACGCATCAGCGGCAACTGACAGCGGCCATTGTCCGTGTGAAGAGCCCGCAATGTCCGCTCTGTCGGCTTGGCCAACGGGCAGACGCCGGCGGGGAGCGTCGTAAAAGCGCAGGCGCCTCGGCTCGGCTTGCGGCGTATGCAAAGCAGCTAACGATGCGGCGGCAGTTAGCACAGCAGGTCCTGCAAAGGACTTGGGTGGCGAGCGGATCGCAGTGATGAATACAATAGATATCTAAGATTTGATATATTTGAATATAATATTAAAATTCTATAAAACATATAAGATATTTTGTATATTTATTATAAATAAGTATAAATCTATTTTTTTTATTTTTAAATATTTTAAAAATTATATATAGTTTTATTATATTTTATATAAATTTAAATATACATAAATTTAAATTAAATTTGTCTGCTACATTTAGGCAATTTAGGCTATTCTCTTCACTCTGGCTCTCTTAAATCTTATGATTTAAGAAAGTATAAGACTCGTATTGCCAAGGCTTCATGCATCACTCTTATACATCAAGTAGTTCAGCTGCCGCACACTTTTGCAATGCGCGCACTTTCAGCAGAGAGAGAGAGAGAGAGAGCGAGAGCAACAAATGCTAAAATTAACATGGCATTAGCAGTTTATAAGACAACTTACTTTGCTCTTAAAACATTTTTATACGAGCAAAAGTCATGTGCAATTAATTATATTCAGAATGTAAAAATTACCAGAAAATTTTTTCGTTACATTTAAGAAGTTTCAACTGCTCTCTGCAATCTTGCGCTCTTTTAGACAAAATTTTACAAAATCTGCAGCTTCTGCTTTCAGTAAATGTAAGACTGCACACTTTACTCTTATACTTTGAGTAGATCTGCTGTCGCATGCTTTTGCATAAAATTAGCATGGCATTAGCATATCATAAGACTGTCTTCTTTGCTCTTAAAGCTTTTGCATGCGAAATGTAAGCTAATAGTAATGTAAGCAAGACCTAGAGAGAAAAAGAGAGAGTGAGTGAGTGAGGCTTAGCTACGCAGGCAGCGCTCGCTCTCTTGCAGCGGCTGTGGGGCTCTTGCAAAATGAAGAGATCAAAGTTCTTAACGCTTCAAGTGGTCGGGCACTCTCAATGGCAATCGGCCACTCCCAGCAATTAGACGGGGCTCGCTCTCACACACACACACACACGCAGAGAAAGACATATGCTGGGCTGCAGTTTTTTACACGTGTTCGATGGGCTGGTCGCAATCCAAGTGCAAAAAGTGTCGCACATAAATTTTAATTAACTTTATTTTTAATTGTTGCAAATTTATGGCAAAGGCAGGCAGCGCAAACATCTCAAGGAAGGATGCAAGCAGGACGCAACTCCAGGCGCTTTGTGGGCAGGACAAAATGACAAACGAACAGAGGGACAGGCGCAGACACAGACACAGACTGACTGAGAAACAGACGGACAGAGCGAAGATAAAGAAATGTAGAGTAGGGAACGGTAAATGGTTGGGCAATCGATTGCAGCATCAGGATGATCAAGAGGGATCCCTTTCAATTGTTTGCCAGCCGACAATTTCTGCTCTAAATTATTTGCCATAATTTCTGGCTCGTCGTCCGTCGTCTTATGCAATTCTTGCCTCTGCCTCGCCTCACCCTTCGCTCTTGCGGCACGTCAGTCAGCCGCATCCTTTGCCTCATTCGCTTGCATTGTTCTATTTCACTTCCTCACGTTCGACGTCTCAGTCTAGCGTGTGCGTGTGTGAGTGTGCCTGCGTCTCTGTCTGGCTCTCTGTGTTCGCGTTCGCTCTCCCGTTGTGTATGTGCGCGCGTGTGTGTGTGTGTGTGCTCTTCATTACGTCGTCTATTGTTTTGTGTCTTGTCTGCCTGCTTCGGCTTTTTCGTTTTTCGTTGCGCATCTTTCGCATGCTCATTGCAATTCTTTTTTTTTTTTTTGGCATGTTCCAGTTTTTGCAGCCTTGCTTTTTCAGGGTCACACTCGTCGGCCTCGCTCTCGCTCTCGCTCACTCCGCACTCTGCCCAAGATTGCGTTTTGTTTGAAATTGTCTCGTATTTGACAGTTGACAGTTGGTCGACTTTTGAGCATTAAAGTTATGAGCATAAACATGACATTTGCTTTGGGCCCCGGCTTGAGAGCCGCTCTCATCCTTTTTTTTTTTTTTTTTTGATTATTTATTCTATTTTAGTTTCTCTTCCTTCCGCGCACACGCACAGTTATTTCTGCCAACTCATGGGCACGTCTGCAATCGCTGCCATTGGCCGCCCCTGTAGGCGTTTGTTTTGGATGCGAGCTCTTCATCTCTCTTAGAGCTCCGGGAGTTGAGAGCTGGGAGTTGGCTGCGAATCAACGAAGCTAACGGAATTAATGGCTCGGTTTTATTGTAAGCCATAACACGAATTTATTAGGCTATTCTTTTTTGTTATAAATGAAAATAGAAATGAAATAAAAACAAAAATATAACAAATAAAAAAAATAAATATTACATAATTAAAATAAGTATTTTTTATTTATTGCAAAATATTAAAATGTATTACATAATTAAAATAAGTATTTGTTATTTATTGCAAAATATTAAAATGTATTACATAATTAAAATAAGTATTTGTTATTTATTGCAAAATATTAAAATGTATTACATAATTAAAATAAGTATTTGTTATTTATTACAAAATATTAAAATGTATTACATAATTAAAATAAGTATTTCCTAATCATAACAGCTTCTATAAATCATATTCAACCAGCATATTTGATATCAGCTTAGAGCCTCTCTCTTACATTAAGCCGCTCACTCATGCTTAGATTTCTCTTATTTGCATTGCGTACGGCAGCCCTCAATGGGTTAATGAAGTTCCAATCGTGTTTACATGTGTACACACACACACACACACACACACACATGCGTGTGCATGCTCATATGTTTATTTGGAAGTAACTCTTATGCAAAACGCAAACAAAGCCGCGCGACAAACACTTTTGATACACTTTTCCATTTGCCTAGTTTTTGTTGCTTCTTTGGCGGCGCAGCAAATCAAATATCGATAAATTTCGCATACAATGCAAAGCCAACACATTAATCAAATGCAAACGTAAACGCAGCACAATAATAAAACACACACACACACACACACACACACACGCATAAGCAGGCAGGCACATAAAAAAGGGCTGCGCGCTTGTATGCAAAGAGCGGCCGGATTAAATGCTAGGAGAGAAAACAGAGCAATCGGCGATTGCGATTGCAAATGCGATTTGCAAATGCGATTTGCTCGATGCACGATTGCCAATGGGAGCGACAGAGACGGAGGGCGACCGAGGCGCAAAGTTTATGCGCCAAAGTGGCAAATCATTTGCCACAGGCCATTGAACATGCATGCAAATCGGACTGCTCTGTGGGAGGGGAGGGAGGGGGCCCGACTGTGCAAAAGGCACAGCCGAAGCCGAAGCCGAAGCGCAATCCGAAGCCAAAGAGTGAAAGTCAAGTGGCTCTTTGTGACGCTCTTCAGCGCACACAGGCAAGAGCGTGCAGTGTGTGAAATAACAAAAAAACGAAGGAAAAGAGAGCGAAAAAAAAACTGCAGGCAATTTGCATAGCGATCGTCAAGCGACCCGGACAGTGAAAGGCAAGCGCTGAGCAGGGGAGGGGGGGACGCCTGATGTTTTTGCTCACGCTCTCTTCGCTTTGTGTGCCGGGCTCGTTAATTAAGCGTTAAATCGTTGAGCACATAAAAAAGGAAAAAAACTGAAGGAAGAAACTCAATTGTCGCATTGGAATAATGTAAATTGATTTTTAGTGGTTTTATGTGTGTGTGTATAAGAGTGTGTATGTGTGTGTGTTTTTTTTTGGTTGTAAACCGCAGAAAATGTGTGGCTTATGATAATTTTTCAAGCAGGCCATCCTGAAGGACAGCCAGGATAACCAGGATAGGAGACAGCAGACAGCAGACAGGACACGCCCAGTTAGCAGGATGCTCGTTAAATCATATTAATCAACAGTTCCTCACGGGCAGACACAGACATATATATGTATATGTATATGTGTGTATATATGTATACCGTTAAATGCAATTCCTTTAAAATCCCATTTAATCCTTTTGTGCGGCTATGTAAACAGCGGCACAGAAAACCAAAGAAACCAAAAGAAACGCAAAGAAAGCCTGAGCTGAGGGGCTGCTCAAATGCAAGGCAAAATGAGTGAAGAAAGGACGAAAGGACGCGAGAAAAAACCCAATATGCGAAACCCTTTTTTTCGGTGTGCAAAAAAATCCGCAAAAAAAGAGTTGAAAAGTTGAGGAATTTGTGTATTTTTTGGCCAGGATTCAATTAATTTACCCTTACTCCTTTGTAGCGCGACTGCGCCAAGGATCGCTGAATGCCCGTAAAAGCAAACAAAAAGCGACTTTCACCGCAAAGCGAGTTGCGAGAGAGAAAGAGAAAGAGGTGAGAGTTATGGGCCGAGCGAGAGCTAATTGGGAATCGGGCAGAAACAATCCTTCAACACGCTAAGTGCAAATTGATGGAGAGATAAAGGGGGGAGAGAGAGGGAGGGGCAAAGGGAGAAGGGAGAGGAAGGGAAAAGGGAATGCGAACTATCTGAAGACTTGTAATACTCTGCTAATCTGCCAGCTGCAGTTGATGTAGGTAGAGTAGATAGATATAGATATAGATATAGATATAGATATAGATATAGATATAGATATAGATATAGATATAGATATAGATATAGATATAGATATAGATATAGATATAGATATAGATATAGATATAGATATAGATATAGATATAGATATAGATATAGATATAGATATAGATATTGATATAGATATAGATATAGATATAGATATAGATATAGATATAGATATAGACATAGATATAGATATAGATATAGATATAGATATAGATATAGATATAGATATAGATATAGATATAGATATAGATATAGATATAGATATAGATATAGATATAGATATAGATATAGATATAGATATAGATATAGATATAGATATAGATATAGATATAGATATAGATATAGATATAGATATAGATATAGATATAGATATAGATATAGATATAGATATAGATATAGATATAGATATAGATATAGATATAGATATAGATATAGATATAGATATAGATATAGATATAGATATAGATATAGATATAGATATAGATATAGATATAGATATAGATATAGATATAGATATAGATATAGATATAGATATAGATATAGATATAGATATAGATATAGATATAGATATAGATATAGATATAGATATAGATATAGATATAGATATAGATATAGATATAGATATAGATATAGATATAGATATAGATATAGATATAGATATAGATATAGATATAGATATAGATATAGATATAGATATAGATATAGATATAGATATAGATATAGATATAGATATAGATATAGATATAGATATAGATATAGATATAGATATAGATATAGATATAGATATAGATATAGATATAGATATAGATATAGATATAGATATAGATATAGATATAGATATAGATATAGATATAGATATAGATATAGACATATAGAAATTAGATTGATGCCCCTACAGTTGCCATTGCCATAGACTCTGCAGGATCAGTCAAAAAAGGCTTGAGGATCTGTCGCATTAGCAGCTGTCTGCAGGCAGCTTGACTCCTTTGAGCAGGACATGTGGGCAGCGCTCAGCGAGATCATCAATAATCAAGAGTCAACTGATCGGCAGAGCTTAGCCAGGCCAGGACTAGTTATCCTGCCGAGCTGAGCTGAGATGCTAATCTTTGGCTTAACTGAGAGAGGAGCTGCAATCCGGGCAAAGGTGTGCAGCACGGGCGAAGGTTCTTTGAGACCGTTTGGCCATATGGCAGGACGACTAATGGGCAGGATCAGCACCTACTCAGCGTTTGTAACGTTTTCCAAATGTTTCCTGCGGAAGTTGAGCACATTTTCGTTTTCAATTTCAAATTTCAATTAAAGTATCTGTTTTAGTGGTCGCTAAAGAGCCGCAATTAATGTGCGAGAGGCGAGAGAGAGAGAGCGAGAGACACAGGAAGTTGAGCAACCTGTGAGCCGAACTAATTAACGTACCTCGCTGACTTGATAGCAACAGGCTCTGCTGTTGACACTTGCCAGCCAGTCGACCCCTCAGCGACATTCAAATTGGCTAGCGATGGGGGTAGGGGTCAGGGGCAGGGGCAGGGTAGTGGTAGGGGTTGGGGTAGGGGTAGGGGCATAGGCAGGGCCAGCAACTAAAGCGACAATGACGATCACTTCCTTGAGGGCGAAAGCAAATTTAATAACTAAGAGATTGCCGATAGAGATCTAGACCTCATTTGGGCGTGCCGAGGGACGCAGACAACGTCCTGTGGGAACGAAAATAAGACTAGGTGTACGAGGGATACGAGGAGGGAATGTGCAGATGGAGCTTGGAGTGGTATTGTTGGAAGATACAGCTGAAGCTTACGGGAGGAGAGAGAGATGGAGAGAGAGAGCGAGCGAAAGAGAGAGAGAGAGGGGGAGAGATAGAGAGAGATGGAGAGAGAGAGATGGAGAGAGAGAGATGGAGAGAAAGAGAGTGCGAGAGAGAGACAGAGACAGAGAGATGGAGATAGAGTGACACAAGAGAAGAAAAGGTGAGAAAGAGAGAGAGAGAGGAAGAAAGCATTGAAGATTGTGAGATAAAAAGAGAAAGATAGCTTGAGAAATAGCAAGAGATAGAGAGAGATAGAGATAGATAGACGGATAGAGGGTGAGAGATAGATAGAGAGAGAGAGAGAGAGAGAAATGCATGCGAATGAAGTGGAAGAGATAGAGAAAGAAAGAAATTGAGATAATAGAGAAAGACAGTGGAGTAAAGAGAGAAAGAAGTAGAGAGAGAGGGAGAAAAGGAGAGAGAGAGTGAGCGTGAGAAATACAGAGATAAAGAGAGAGAAGAAGAAGACGGAGAGAATGAGAATGAGAAGGATAGACAGAGAGAGAGAGAAAGAGAGAGTAAGAGAGAGAGAGATTGAGAGAGAAAGAAGAAGAAAAAGAAGAAGATGAAGAGGAATAGAATGAGGAGAGGAAGAGATAGATAGAGAGAGAGAGAGAGAGAGAGAAAGAGATAGAGAGAGAGAAAGAAGAAGATTAAGAGGAAGAGAATGAGCATAAAAAGAAGAGACAGAGAGAGAGAGAGAGAGAGAGAAGAAAAGAAGAAGAGAAGAAAGGGAGAGAAGTACAGAGGGAGAAAGAGAAATGCTGAAGCTCCTTCTGCAATGAGACTGAATCGTGAGACTGGGCAGAAGAGAATAGCTGTGAATCTAACCTAAGGACAGCAATAAATTATTCAAAAGAGAGGAATATGAGAGTAATGAGATAAACTAGCGGTGCTTTGGTGGAGACTAGGCCGAGGAGGAGAGCCCAAAGGCAACGGAGTTAGTTCAGTTCTAGAGACTGCGAGTGGGATGGAATGTGGAGCTTTGGCCAGTCTCAAGTGCAGGAGAGTTAAGCTGAGAGAGAGAGAGATAGAGAGAGAGAGAGAACTCTCTCTCTCACCCTCTCTCTCTCTCTGTGTATTACAGATTGCGTGCTGCTCGCCACGGGGTGCGCTGTGAGGGGTGCGCTTGCGCAACAACCCCTAGCGCCTGGTCCTGTCCCTGGCCCTGGCCGTGGCCGTGGCCGTGGCCGTGGCTCTGGCCGTAGAGCGAGTATAAAAGGCAGCCCGCTACCCCGAACCGATTCAGTTTGTCAGCGAACGCCGTACGGAGAAGAGCAGAGTGCAGAGTGCGAAGCAGAGCAGAGCAGAGCAGAGAGTTCTGAGCATAGATCGAGGAGCACACAGAGAGACACACACACACACACACACAGAGCGATAAACCCAGAGACATGCTCAAGTGGACAGCATCGACACAGCGGCTGCACGAGCTGCCAGCGCCGGAGGTGCGTGCGGGTCGACGGCAGCGTCGACAGCGACGCGCCACGATTGCGAACAAGGAGAACGTGCCGAGCGGCGGGTACAACAGCTCGACGCCGCAGCCGTTGGCGCGGCTGCGCAACAGTCCGCTCGTGCTGGCGCCGCTGAGCGATATCCGGAACATTACGCCGGAGGTGGAGTCCGAGCAGCAGCAGCAGCAGCAGCTCGGACGTCGGGTGGTGCAGTCTGTGCGGTACGCAACCACCTTGCCCCGCTACGAGGAGGAGTACTCGCCCAGCCTGCCCAGCGGGCAGCACTTGGCGCTGCGCGGGCTGCTGCCGCTGGACCCGTTCCTGGAGCAGCCGCGCTACATGGAGCAGCTGAAGAAGCGCAGGCTGGAGGCCGACTTCCTGGCCACCATGGAGCCGCCGCTGGAGCAGCCGGCGAAGCGGGCGCCACGCCCCGCTACGCCACAGCCCTCGACCAACATGGGCGACCAGACGCTGGACAGGCTGATCGATGCGATCCTCGACTCGGCCTGCAAGGCGGATCCCAGCAGCCAGAAGAAGAAGCCGCGGAAGTCCTTCAACCTGCGCCGCCGCACGCTGCTCAAGCAGCAGCAGCAGCCGCAGCAGCACCCAGATGGCCACTCCATGGTCATACTGTCGCCCTCGTATGCGCCGGGCGACGATCCGGCCAGCGACTTGAGCTTTGCGCTGCTGCCGCTGCCCGCTACGCCGGAACCGGAGTCGCGCAGCGTGCTGCCGTTGCCCAATCATTCCGATACCTTTTGCCTGGCCACGCCTACGCCCGTGCGCCCACTGAAGCGGAGTCGCGGGCGAGAGCCGAAGCCTGCAGCGCGCGCGGCGCGAGACGTGGAGACGCCGCCCAAGCGGCTCAAGGTCGATGCGCGCAACTACTTCGAGGTGGGCCTAGCGCTGCCCTCCATCTACGTCTAAAGGGAGAGAGAGTGTGAGAGAGAGAGAGAGAGAGAGAGAGAGAGAGAGAGAGAGAGAGAGAGAGAGAGAGCTAACGCTGACAAACGGGGGAAAAGGCTTAACTATGACGCTTATTTAGTTCCTAAGTTCATAAATTAATTCTCTAATTATTTTTTTTTAATTAATTAATTAGAACTTAAGTTAATTTTTTTGGGCACTGCTGTTATGTAGTTTTTGTAAAACAATTTTTTTATATATATTTATTGATTTATTTATTTATTTATTTATGCTTAGGAGAAAACAATTTTTTTTATTATAATAAAATGCTGTAGTAAAATAAAAATTTGCCATTTTTATATACTTATTTCCCTTATGCTATGCAAATAAGTATGCTATGGCCACTCGTGCTAGGCTGCGTTAAGTATACGAGCTTTCAGTGTTCGCTGCTTTTTGATTGGCTGAGAACTGAACTCGATTTTCAGTGAGTATAAGTATAAGTATAACTAGATCGAGTGCAGGTAGTAAAATAACTTATACTTATAAGAGTATAAGCAAGTAGAAGCAAGCAGAAGAGCACAACTATAAGAGCATAAGTGTGCTAGTTTAACTAGAAAGAGTGTAAGTATAAGAGTACAAGTTGGATTGTATAAGTATAAGTAGAATGCGAGTATAACTATAATGAGTGGCGAAGACTAGGCATAAGAATGAGTGAAGCTATGAACGTAATGAATAGAATATAAGTATGAAGCAGGCAAACATAGTAGAAGTATATTTCGTTTTCTCTTCGACAAAGACTTCAGTAACAGCTTAAATGCCTAGACTTTGCTTGCATTGAGTGTAAGTAAAAGTAAAGCTATAAGAGTGTGCGCTTACACAATTAATTTGCCCATACACACACGTGCACATATACACGTGCATTCTATAAATAGAATTCTTCTGCCTTTGCTTTGATGAGCGCAGAAGAGCGTGCGCTTGCTTGGCAACTATGTACATGTTTAAGAGCGCGCTTAGCCCAACAAGCTTGCATTTGACATAATAACGGATTTACTCTTTAGTTTTTGGGCAAGCTTAAGCTGCGCTGCCATTGGTGACCGAGTTATTTCAGCTGTCGCAACGTTATGTTTTGCGGTTTGTTGTTGTTGTTTGCTGTGCTGCTTGACCAAGTGATTTGCTTTGCTTGGTGCGCTCAAAACAGCAGCAGGTAGTCCAAGCGGGATCAAACGGGACGGCACGGCACAGCACGCACCACGCCCCCATTGTGTGTGTCGGCACGCAGCGGCAACAGCTGCCAGCCGAACAGTGATCCTCTCTGCGATCTCTCTCTCTCTCTCTCTCTCTCTTGTCTTAGCTCGTGCGACAGCCGTCGCGTCGTGAGCATCGAGTCTTTGACATAACACTTGTTAACACTTTGACGCCCTTCGGAGCGTGCGTCCTTTTTTCGCACTGTAATTCATTTTGAGTGCGGCTGGCAGAGGGTACAGGTTGCTGTTTGTTGTTGGGCTTCTGTGAAAGACCCGCAGCGGCCCGCTTAATCCCCAGCCAGCGCACAGGTTACTCTGCCTCTGCCTCCGTCTGACCCTGTCGACCTGTCATCAGGCTCTCGCACATTCTTGTGGGTTTGGCTCTAATTTGTTGCCCATTTAGCTCAGCTGAGCGGACGGACGGACGGACGCGCGTTAATTGAATTATTTTTATTATATTTGGCTCTAGACATTTCCCGCTAACCGAGTTCCTCTTCCTCTTCCTCTTTCTCTCTCTGCAGGTTGCACTTGCTGCCGCTGCCAGCTGTGCTCACCCGCATCGCTCAACTAATTTTTTATTATCGCTGACAGCCACACCCACACATACACACACACACACACACACACACACAGAAAGACACACCTCAACCCTTTTTAAGATGGAAAATTTAAATTTTCTTTAACTCATCGCACTTCCGTCATTCACATTTTCTTTATTTTCATTCTTTGTCTCCTTGTCTAATCGATAAAATTTGTTATTAATTGCTTGTAAATGTGATAAATTACATTGTGCGGGGGTGGGGGATAGTATACAGTCTCTATAGGACTGCTCACAGCTGACGAAGCGTTAAAGATATTCCAATATGCTCATACAAACGATCAATATATAGTTTTACAATATAGTTTTACACTCAGATCGAGTCTAGAGAATATTCTGTTGAGAATCTTTGAGAGTTTTTGTAGTTTTGACTATATCTAAAATAGAAAATATTTGAAAATGGAGAAACTCCAGAGCTCAGAAAACTCTATTTCAATTTTTGAGAATTTTATAGAATTTGCATAAAAACTTTTGCAGTTTTTAAAATATATATAGATATTTAGAATATATATTAGTATGCATATAAATTTGATAAAAGAAATGTTACATTAAGAATCTTAAGATAAGGTAAGTCTTATATATGTGTATATCCAGCTTGAATTTGATAGTCGGGCAATATCCGAGCTTAAGACAAGACTTTTCCGTATTTCTACAATCTTATAACTATATATCCTTGTAACTTTATAAGTTATAGCTATATGTTCTATCAACTTTATGACTATATCTAGTATATGTTCATTATATTCAGATCTTTTCATATCCTTAAAAAATGTTTTGATTTTAACTTCAGAAAATATATAAAATTTGGAAAAAAATATATGTATTTGTATACACATATATGTATATTATTTCATATTATATACCATATTATATCAGTATATATATATATATCGTTTAAGAATGCCTCAAATACTCTGAAGAGCATAAGGATCCGAGAGACTTGAATTGCAGCGTTTCACTGGATGAGGAAGAGTCTTCGAGGCATATGCAAATGATTGACAACGACAATAATGAGGAGACTGTGACTGTGCGGAAGGTAAGTGAATGCCAAGGACATGCCTCGGCGCAGGCACTCCCATCATGCAGTTAATCAACAGCTGGCCGCAAAGGAAGTGCCGCAGCCACAGCAGCAGCAGCAGCAGCCCGAGGCAAGTTGAAATGCTGCACAGATTGCCAACTGATTGACTGACTGACTGAGTGACTGAGTGACTGAGCTGTTGATTTGGCAGATGCCAACTCGCGATCTTCGCGCACATCTTTCAATTGAGAAATGCGCCGCAGGCGCTGGAACCTTTTAGCGGTAGCTGCCTTTAAGAATTTGCCTCTGCCACAGCGACAGCCCCTGTCCTTGCTCCTGCTCCAGCTCAACTGGCTTTGCTTTGATCTTTCACAAACTTTTGCCTCTGGCGATTGCCAGCTGAGCGAGTGAGAGCGTGTGTCTCTGCTACCCCCACTCCCCACACTCACACACACACACACACACACACTAACACTCGCGCTGCTGCTGCTCCGCTTCCTGTTTGGCCTAAGCCGGCTTAAAGCGCATCCTGGCAACCTGGC
Organism: Drosophila paranaensis; assembly: GCA_035047545.1. Taxonomy (NCBI): domain Eukaryota; kingdom Metazoa; phylum Arthropoda; class Insecta; order Diptera; family Drosophilidae; genus Drosophila; species Drosophila paranaensis. The sequence goes on along the minus strand of JAWNPL010000207.1, from coordinate 1,016,001 downwards.
TCGCGTGTGTCTCTACGGCTGACTGTCAGCAAGGATGTCGCAATAATTGCCAAATGTTATGCAAACAATGCCAAAAGATTTCCAAAATCCACAGGCTCAGGCGCCGCGTGTGGCATGCCCATGTGGCAACAACTTACAGCAGCAACAACAACAACAACAGCAACCAAAAACCATTAATATTCAAATCCCCCCGCAACGTAGCACCCGATGCATAAAAGCAAATCGAATTACAATAGAGCTCAGCGCACTCTGAATACCCTAACTGGGAGTAGTTTCAGATGAGTGAATGAATATTGTGAATATGTGAATGAATATTGTGATATATGAGTGTGAATATATATTTGATATAATAATATGTAATTATAGATCTTAATAGCTATATAATAATACTCCATATATATATAATTTAGAGAGTTTATAGCTGATAAAGCTACTGGGAGTAGCAGACTATTATTATATTATATGAACATGAGAATGAATATATATCAGATATATAATGATATATCTTAATAGCTATATCATAATGCTCTATATAAAGAATTTAGAGAATTTATAGCTGATAAAGCTGATATTGATCGATTTGGATCTTCATTTTAAAACAAAATAATAAACTGACAAATATTAGTTTTTTATTATATTATATAATAATAACAATAATAATAATAATAACAGTAATAATAATAATAACAGTAATAATAGTAATAATAATAATATTGATAATAATAATATATTTGATCTATAGATTATACTCAATATCTTTGAAATCTAATTAATAATTATTATGATATGTAATTATCATAATCAATTATTATTATGTGTAGAATAATATCTATGTAGGTGCATCTTTAATCTGCAGATAATCCAAAATATTTATATATATTACAGATCTATAATATACGTAATATCTATATTACGATTTGCATATAATGTAGAATGATATAGAATGTTAAAGATATAGACAATAAAATAATATAGAATGATGTAGACTATTATAGATATACATAGTTAAATATAGATATTATTTTTTGTTTGTTTGACTGAGGTTGGACAAAATTCTACTAAAGATAACTTTAATATATATAACTTTAATAAATCACAACATAAATATGCATGATATTCCACTACAGATGTGATTTGGAATATCATTAATATTTATGTTTTCATATGCTATACTTATGACAGCTATAACTCGAGTATCTATATCTATATCAATATCTATATATCTATATCTTGAATACATATTTATTGTATTCCTATTAATATTATTTATCATAGCTATATCTATACTAGTGTTGAGGCGTTTCCATATTATATATGGCATATCTATGAGAACTAACTTAATTTTCTATATTATGTATAGAATATGTATGTCTATGAATATATATATACTACTCATAATTGTATCTTATCTTATCTCTTATCTTATCTCTGCTTATCTCTGCATCATCTATTGATCAGCTCGCACGCTTTGGCACTTCAGGTAAATACCCTGTTGTTAGTTAGGGTATGCTCTCGAGTGAGCCAAATTGTGGCAAGGGTTGCTCAGCCTCAGCTTCAGTCGTCAGCCTTAGCATAATTATAATTCATTTTCGTTTGCATTTTCATTTTCAAAAAAGAAATCTGTTAATGATAAACAAATTTTCCAAAGGCAAAAACTAGATGAAAAGGAAAAGGGTTGCATGCAGGACCCAGTCGCAGTCGCAGTCGCAGTCGCAGTCGCTGCTGCTGTTGCTGCTGCTGCAATTGGCAACCGCTGGGCTGCCGGCGGCGCTTTGCAAATTTTCGGCGCGTTTAGCTAATTAGCTTAGCGCGCGTTGCACGCTGCACGCTGCACGCTGCACGCTGCACGCTGCACGCTGCACGCTGTATGTTGCAACGTCGTGTTTGCCACGTCAGCTGTCGAGCAGCAGCCAGAGGCTGTTCTTCTTGATGAGTGGGCAGTTGTTGCCACACCAAAAGTCAACACACACACACAATGACGTTGCAACTTTATGTGTGTGTTGTGGCATGACAGTTGGCTAGCGCAGTGCGCGTGCCCAGCAGCTGGCCATGTTGCCACGCCGCGGCGTGCTCAATGTTGCAAAAGTCAATGCAAATTTACACCCAAAAAGCCAGAGAGGGAGAGAGGGGGGGGGGGTAGATGGTGGCATGTATTGCAGCCAAGTTGCAAAGCTTTTTACGACTTGCAACCCCGCTGTAATATTACATAGGGTGCACACAGTATCGCGCTGCCACATTCTGTTGCCCTCTGCGCTCGCATTCGCATTCGCATTCAAATTTGTTTCTCATTCGACGCGGCGCCTGCGCAGGGTTGGCTTGGAGTGGGTTGGACTTTGTCTTTGGCTTTGGGTTTGGGGGTTAGCGCACAGCGACTGGGAGGAGGGGGCGCTTTAGAGTGCGCTTCCGGGCGATTACACGCGTGCCGTAGCCGGAGAGCCGGAGAATTGGGTGAAAATTTACATTTTATTTCTGTTGTTGCTGCGTGGAAAAACAAACACTTTAGGGACAAAAAAAGTAGTTCAAATCGACAACTGCATGTGTGTGTGACTGTGCGTGTGTGTTAGTGACTGTGTGTGTGTGTGTGACTGTGTGTGTGTGTGCAGTGAAGTGAACAAGCGACGCAGTGGCGCAGCTTAAACGTTTCAGCAAAACGTCTGACATTTGTCTGTCACTTTGTCATCTAGCAACGGGTCGTCCTCTCTCTTCCTCTCTCTTTCTCTTTTGTTCTCTCTCTCTCTCTCTCTCTCTGCTGCTCTCTGCCCACTCAGTTTTTTTGTTAACGGCCACGCGTGACGCGACTCGCGCTCTGATTGACATGATTCGCACTTGACTTGCTGCGCCGCGTATTAAGTGAGCAGCGCCTCTCCCAGCCAATGGAACTGAAACGCCCCTGCGACGCCGACGTCGGCGACTGCAGCGATAATCGCCTAATGAAGCCAAAGCGATTTTTTTGTTGCCCAAGCATTTTGCTGTTGCGCCGACGCACAGTGGGCGAGGGTGCAAAAAGTAAACCGGATTATGACATAAAGTAAAAAATATATATGAATAAATTTAACAATTGCTAGCAATATATATGTATATATTATCAATATCGGTGATAAGTTATCGAAAAACTACAAAACGAAAATAAGGATAAGGACTATATATGAAATGTATTGCTAAACGGTGAATTACAATCAATCACAGCACAGCTAAAGACATATATACATATGTACATACCATATGCATTTTAAAATTGATCGATATGTTATCGAATAAGTAGTAACAACATTATCAAGAAATATATCAAGCTGCTGGATAGTAAATTAGATCAGCATATAGTTTCGAAATAGACCGATACATTATAGCTGAAATAAATGGATCTAAAATGCACTTATACATATAAATCGATAAGTTATCGGTATATAAAAGGCAGCCTTTTTCTATATCTTAGTGGCATATCACATACAACTTTTATCGATATATGTAATCGAACTTAAGGCATAGCCAAATATATCACACATTGATTTTACTTGAGGTCACAATTCACATTAATCTGTTATCGATAACTTTTTAATGTGCTATGTCGATCAAACTTGTACAGTAATCAATAAAAACCTATATTGTATTATTTTTATATACTTTGTTATCATAGATTAGTTATTTTATATTCGATAACGATAACGATTATTTGTAAAGTAATGAATAGCTAGTGAATTAAGTGCTTCTTGAATTTAAAAATGTATCGTTCTTGAATAATTCATACAATATTTTTCAGAATACATAGCCCTTTTTACGCTAAGCAATCGATTGTTAATCGATAACTTGTATGAAACAGCCTGCAGGTGTTTGTGGGCATATAATGATAGGCAAGTAGAAAGTTATTGACATAGCTGTTTGATATTTGAGTGGCAAACACCACTGTAAGGTGTCCTTACAACACGTTTTCCCACTGCTCGACAAGGCGGGGCCCACTCGATGGGTGGAAAGTGCGGACGCGCCTGTGCGTGCGCTTCTCCCTGTTGCCGCGGGGCACGGTCGACGGTCCACGATCCACGGGTCACAGGCTGTACGGGACATACCGGCTACAGGATATATCTGATTTCGAGTACAGGCCGCACCGGCTATGGGGTAAGTTTGAGCAAGCTTGAGGCGCTAAGCTGAAAGAGGGCCGACGGCGCATGCAATGCTGATTTCTATCTGATGGGCAAACAAAAACCGCAGTGGGTGCGCGAGTGCGTGAGAGAGAGCGAGAGAGAGAGAGAGAGAGGAAGTGGAGTGAGAGGGTTGGCCACCCCGTGACTGGGATTTGGGCATGGGCACTTAGCACTCGCTATTTACATGCGACTCGCGCAATGTCAATGCCAAAACAAAGCAACAGCAAAAAAAAACTGGAATAAAATAAACCCGACGTCGTTTATGTTAATTTATGCGCTATTAAAAGCGGCGCGGGGCACTTAACTCGTTGCCAGTGTGTGTGTGTGTGTGTGTGTGTGTGTGTGTGTGTGTGCTTTGATAATGCTTTGGGCTAATTCCTGTTGCCAGCTTCAGTTACATATCCTCATCTCCCTCTCTCAGCCTCTCTCAGCCTCTCTCTCTCTCTCTCTCTCTCTGACACTCTATGCATACTCTTATAATTAGTCGCACGTGATGCGTGGCTGCCGTCGAGGATCGGCCAGGATCTGTTGCAACTTGATGTTCGAAATCGACTTTTTTCGGCAGTTCATTCATTTATCGTTGATTGGCCAACGGCTGTCAACTAATCGCAGCTAATGAGACCCGATTCCAGCCGCCATGACAAATTAAACGGCGCTCGGCTAATGAGCTCGACTGCGAAAAAAAAACTGTTGAAAAGCCACAAAAAGTATAAAGAATGAAGAGCGATATAAAAAGTAAATAGATAAAGGAAAAACCAACACACAAAAGGCGCAGCGAAAACGATTTTTCTTGTTCGCCGAAAAGTGTCGAAAAAATGTTGCCAAAAAAACAAAAAAAAAAACGAAAAGAAATGTGAAAAGTGAAAAATTGTGGAAAAAAAAGGGAAATTCGCTGTCAGCCGACCGCAGAGAGCGCCGAAATATTGGAAAAACCCTTGCAAAAAGTTGCGTTTTCCCATTGTCCCTCGGGGCATTTGGAGGGTTTGTTTTTGCCATTCTTTGTTAGACAAACAAAGCGCTCGCCTCAGTCCACAATGAGAATGCTGCCAAATGAACCGTCTCGAATATCTCCGAATGGACCAAAGCCCCAGCCCCAGCCACAGTCCAAGCCCAAGCCGAAGCCCAAGACGTGCCCAGAGATTTGCGCAAGATCTGACATCGCTCACTCATAGATCAGCAGCTGTCTGCCAAGGCCATTAGCTATAGCAACTTCGCTCTATATCCTGCCATAATGCATAATAATCACAATTCATTTGCCCTCAAACTCCATCGATCATTCCTTTTCAAGGACTTTTCCAAGTGAATATGTTTTATTGAAGCCACTTTGAAAATTGCACATAAAAAAGGTTTACTTTCATTTGTTGTACGGAGAGAGTTTAGCTTAGACCTGGGATGTCCTGTATTAGATCCTGCAACTGGTGCTGTTAATAACATTATAATTTAGGTGCGTTAATTAGCCCATGGATATAGATATGTTCTGTGTTCGCTCTATTCTCACAGCCGAACGGCTTGATCATGCTCAGCCATAATGATATATTAACTATTGTTAGTGCAGATCCTGTACTGAGTCCTTAGCTCTACAAGTTGTATAAATTGGATAAATTGTATAGTCTTAGTCTAAGTCTTACTCTTAATCTTAGTCTTACTCTCAGTCTTAGTGTTAGTCTTAGTCTTAGTCTCAGTCTTAGTCTCAGTCTTAGTCTTAGTCTTAGTCTTAGTCTTAGTATTAGTCTTAGTCTTAGTCTTAGTCTCAGTCTTAGTCTCAGTCTTAGTCTCAGTCTTAGTCTTAGTCTTAGTCTTTTAAGTCTCTTTGAGGGAATCTACACAAATTTATTACGATTTTCGGCTTTGATCTCTTGCCATCTCTAGATACAGAACTCTAGATCTATTTGTTTCGAGCTGCTGAGAACTATATAGACTTTTGTTGATCTGTAGATTTGAGAGATGTGGGTAACTGAGTGGGTATATATTTTCGGCAGCTTCAAACTATTTCCAGCCATATGTACGCCTTACATATATGTACGTAGATCAATATAAATATCTGGAGAACACCTTGGAGTGTAGTTTCCATCAGTGCTGTTTTACATACATATCTATTCCGATCTATTTAGGTCTCTTCAGATTTGTGCACACCTATTTTAATTTCTTTAAGTCTGTCGAGATCTGCTTCGATTTGTGAAGTTACAATAAGATCTGCTTCGATCACTTGCCATCTACATAAATCTAAGTAAATCAATCTTAATATCAAATATTTCTAGAGATCCCATATAGATCTAAGTAGATCTATCATAATATCCAAAGATTTCTCAAGGATTTCTCCTTGGAAAACAGTAATATGGATGTTTGAGCATCTCTTTGTATGTATGTAGCTGTGCAAGGATATATTCGATATATGTAGCTCTACATGGATCTATTCCAATCTACTCAAATCAACTATATCTAGCTAAGTGTATAGAAATCCTTGGATCATAGTTTCCACCTATTTTCATTTTATGTATAGTATCAATTCCAATCTACTAGATCTCTTTTAATTGCTCTAAATCTTCATAGATCTCTGCTGGTTACTGGAGATTTGAGTCTCCTTAGATACGAATCAGCTCGGATCTGTTTCAATCTGTTTTGACTTCGATCCATTTCGCTTGGTCTAGAACTGCTCAGAGCTGCTTCAATTTGCCTAGATCTCTGGCAATCTATATCAGACTCATAGATCATCTCTATAGGAAAGGCAGCTGCTTTTGGCACTGCAATTACTGTGGCTCTGGGCTGCGCTCGAGTCCTTTGTTGTGGCTGTGGCTCGGGCGGGCGGCCCACAGCTAATTGCATTGAGTGGACAGGCAACGCCTATTCGACTCCAATGAGCATTATGTGGAACTGGGAGAGAGTGAGAGAGAGAGAGAGAGAGAGAGAGACTTGTTCGCTGCTTTCTGATTGCGCCGTTTGTTGGTTGATAATCTAAAACGCTGGCTTGTCCGCGTTACACTTTTGCTCTTCTTTTGTGCGGGGGCATTCAGCGGGTCATGTGGCACGTGGTGTGTGCAGCGTGCAGCGTGCCACATGCTGGTCAACTGACCGCAACAATGGTCGCTTTTAATTACAGTTATTGTCGCACCCTTCGGCCTCATTTGCATTTCGCGCGAGTCGAGGGCGCGGGCATGGGCACGGGCACGGGCGCGGGCGTTTTGCGCAAGCGCACGCCTCAAGTGGCATGCCACAAGCCGCATATGCCACCACCGCCAGCAGCAGCAGACGCCAGTGCCACAATAATTAGCATAATAGTTGAACTGCAAATGTCCATTGCGACAATTGAGAGTCGAAGTTGAGCTCGAGCTAGCCGTCGCCGTCGCCGTCGCCGTCGCAGTCAGAGCTCAAGCCTTAAGCGTCGCTTAAGTTTCTCTTTATTATTCCTTTGAGCAGCCAGCAATGAAATTTATGTAAATTAAATTAAAACTTCAACAAGCGGAACCAGCCCGAACGCACTGCCACCATCTGGCCCAAACAGCTCCCAGTTCCTAGCTCTTAGCCATTTGCCCATAAATTTCGAAAGTATCGTCAATTGTCAGCGCCCCCGTCCGAACCCTTCCTGCCCTGCTGCCTTCCCTTCCCTTCCCTTCCCCCACCCCAGCACCGCCGACACTTGAGATAAAGATCGCGCCTTGCCACCGTTCGACCAACTGACACGCCTTCAGCTGCAATATACAACTTACATGACAGCCACAGCCTACAAAGCGACTGTCACAATGGGCATTCAAAGGGCGCTCGAAGGGAACCTCTGACAACGCCACAATAACCGTTTATCCTTTTATATACTCTAATGAATATGCTTAAGATTTACATAGATTTCATTGAATTTAAGCTGATTCCGAAGAGTCTCTCGGTTTATAGATATATGTGAATAAAATACAATTATGTTGAGGATGGAGGAGATAGGGAGATGTGAGTTGAGGTGGTGGCAATTAAGTGGGTATTTATATATTCAAGGATATGTAGTAAGGATATATATATGAGTTGTATAGTTAAGTGTTATATGGATAAGTCTAAATTGCAACTGCTCTATAGGACTATATCTGTCTATATCTATCTAAAGGCTGTTTCCAAATTCCATTTTGATATAATACAGATTTTTAATTACAAATTGTACATTTTTGATTGATTTATATAGTACACATTGCTCTTTTGTGTCGAGCTTCATTTTAAATAACCTGAGTCTGAACAACCTGTCTAGTATTCTATCAAAATTACTTCTTGCGTGAATTTTGGGACACCGCCCATTGCTATCTATCTATAGGTCTATATCTACCTATAGAGCAGGGCAACAGTAACTTATACTGTATATACTTGGCTTTTCCTTATAAAACTTTACAAGATTTAGTTCTGCTCTATGAACTTAGTAAGTCTAGCAATGAAATATGCGAATTTATAGTCCTAGTCTCTACGCTTTGAAGCTGTGAATTGTACACATATGAACTGTCTGTAGACTATTCTAATTCTATTTCTAAAGATCTATAGAAAAGCTCGACAGTAAATGAGCTATAAAACTGCAGAAGATACAGATCTACCATGCAGTTCAAGTGTTTTAGATAGAAATTCTTGGGATCAGCTTCCAAATGCACGATTTTGACGTAGTTTCAGTCACGTTACTGCATAAAGATATATGAATATAGAAATAAAATATATAGGATGCATATATATGTAGATAATATAAGAATACAAATTCTTACAGTTTAAGTCAGAATATGGGCCATAAGTGAGCTAGTTCCTTGGCTTGTCCAAGGCGTCAGATCGGAAACAGCTTCTGCCACTGATGCTGTTCTATAATATTCGAAGACATTGCTGATCTCATCATTATTATCTCATATCATAATAGCTTATATTATTATATTTAAGTTTGATTACAATATATATATCTATCTATATTTATATATCTCGCTAGCTATATATATTTTGTGCTCAGTGGCCTCAAGCAGAACTGATTTGCCTGCCATTATCTTGGCTTCCATCCAGTAGCTCCAGTTGATGGCTCGTAAATTTGTCCGAGTTGATCTACCTTTTGTAATCTACGTTTGTCGCCTCGCTCGAGTGCTGCGCCTCTTGCATAATTGTTGTGCCTAATCCAATTAGGTGTTAAGGCCAACTCTTTGAGCCACGATTTACATGGCTCAGCTATGACAAATCATTGTTGATCAGATCTAGAGCACTACAGCTGTCAGCACCTACTGCCTACTGCCTGGAACTCTTTTTACGAGCAGCTCTTCAGATATAGATCGCATTCCGTTTGACAGCCAATTCGCATGCTCTCCCTCTCTCTCTTTCTCTCTCTCTCTCTCTCTCTCTCTCTCTCTCCCTCTCTGTGCATTGGTAACGAAATGGATTGACATTTATGAGGCATAAATTTTGTACACTTTCTGCTTTCTCCGACTGGCGGCAGCCCGGCCAATTAAGTGCAACGAATCGGCGAGTCAGCGCATTGATGCTCGGGATGTTCATACCTTTATGATAGCGTGCCACGGCTGACATGCCTTGCGAAAAATTTAAATATGCAGCGTTCTCTGACAGCAAAAAAAAAATACGTAACAGGGGTGGCCCATTGTCCAAGGGCTCGGGACTGGCTGGCCCTGAGTGTCATCAAAACAATGTTTGCCAGCTAGTTTATGAGCTGCGCCTCATTTCTCATTTCTCATCATCGTCGGCATGATTTTCATTTGGATTTCCATTTGGCTTTCCATTTGCTACCTATTTTCAATTTCACATTAATTTTCTTTCAAAGCGCTCGCCATGCCAATCACAGTCATAAAGAGGCCTTTTTTGCCCACGTCATTATGCAAGCGGCTGACCGCGCCGCAATGTCCACAAAACTGTGGAAAAGTCGTAAAAAAAAGTGTGACTGAATCTTGCTCTCTCTCTTACTCTCTCTCTGCATCTTTTTGGGGGTCATAAAAAAACCAACAAACCTATTTTTTTGGTCAAGCGCAACGACAGGGGGTCGAGGCCGCTGTTCAACGGGGGTCGTCGACGTCGTCGTTTAGTCAAATCTTTGCCATTATTAATAAATGGCTTTGTTTGCCGAGCCGATCCGACTCGACTTATGATCGCATCTTTTAATCAGCGGGGCATCAGAGCCCCTTCATTGTCTATCCCAAGTTTGTTTATCTCGGCTACTCTAAACACAAACAATGCATCATACTTGCGGCTTGTTCTATTCTGATCATTCAGTGATCGCCTCAGCTGCTGATCTTTGTTGTATATTTTTCTTATACTTTGAACTCTATGCTGGACATGATCTTGACATCATTGCCTTGCTATCAATCTTAAGCTTAGCTTTGATCTTGCTAACTGATTGAAATCTCTTTAAGCTCTCAGTCTTGCAAGTTATAGCTTAGATATACGATGATGAAACCTGATTTGTCTACAAAAGCATAGACTTAAGTCTCAGCGCTATAAAATACATTCCCAATATGAAAACTAAGCCCTTGATCGTTGCTCAGCAGCTTAGTGGCATATATATATATGCAGAGTGTCCCAAAAAGCACGCAAGATATGTGAGTATTGTCAACCAAAAAAAAAAAAAAAAAAAGCTGACAGTTGAGGCCTATTAAAAATGGAATGCTATACAAACGCACAACATCTACTGTAAAAATCTACAATTTTAAATTTAAAACTTATATTTTCTATCAAAATTACTTCGTGCGTTACTTTTGGGACACCCATTGCCTCTTGCGTTTCTTTTGGGACAGCCTATTAAAGGCTTTCCTTCATGTCATGTGATGATGTCACTCAAATACTTATCGTTCCTTGATCACTTCTATATGGTAGACGTAACCTTTCACTTAAATTGATTTCATTTTGATCCACAATTTGTTGATCTTGTGAACTGTTGTGGGATCAGCTTGGCCCAGCAAAGACTCTACTCAGTCAACATTTGATTGCAGTCATAAGGTGCTAGATTGTAGCCTTAACCTTATGCCTAGAGTATAGATTATGATCCCCCACAATCTTTGTCTGCAATCTGTTTCATTCTCTACTCTTAACCCTGGCTGTTGAGTGTTATGCAAATGCTTTGATTGATCGTTTGATTGATGATCCGCATTCAGTCGCTTCGCTGCAATTAGCTGGCTGAGTATGAACTTGAACTTGAACCCACACACAGGGTACAGCGACAGGAATCATCATTCAAATGAAGTGTTACTCGTACAGTTACTGTTGATCCTGTGCGAGCTCCTGCTGATTTCGCCTGCTCTGTCAGCGAGCACTAATTATAATGTCAGAGAACGGGTCTAGATGACCAGCCGACCCACACTCAATCACACACACACACACACACACGCACGCACACGCACGTGCAGCCGCCCTGACGGATTGATCAGTGTGATTAATGATGTGGTCTGTGGCATTGCGTGACAAGTTTGTTAGTAAATTGAACGTGCCACATTGACGGGGTACTTTTTTTTGGTTGTTTCTCCTGCCTCGCTGCAGCTTGTGGCAAACACCTTTCGCATGGCATCATTAATCTTTTGCAACTGTACAGCAAACACAGTTCGACTAGTCGCTGCTGCCGTATATATATATATATATATAGTGGCAATTCCCACGACGATCTCAGCGCAAAATCGTTTTTAATGAAGTTATCATAAACTCTGCGCCAGGATCCGTCATAAACTGTCGCCCAAGCGCGCAGCCGTGCGTGAATTTTTCCTCGACTGACCGCAGCAGCCGAGGACACATAAGTAAAGGGAAATTTATGCATTGATCGTGCGAACGATCGACCAATTCAATGATTGACCAGCCAAGGATCCTTATTTCTTTCCCTCTCTCCCTTTTGCATATCGCGCGCTCTGCTTTGTGCCTCACAGTTTCTAATCTACCTCAAAGATTAATGAGATTTCACCGCAATTTACTATGGCTGATGTGTGTGTGTGTGTTTTTTTTCTTCCATTTCTTTTTTTTTTATAATGTTTTCATTCTTCTTTATGGTCTCAGATATAGGTTTTTTCTTCGTTTTTTTATGGCTCGTTTAGAATTGGGTAAATAGGGCGCTTGTCTCGTAATTTACATGAAATTGCTTCATTTGCAGAGGCTGAGGTTTGGGTTTGTCCTTGTCTTGGGAATTTGCATTCGCTGACTGTGTTTGATCGGCGGCGATCGCTCATCGTGTCAAAGCTTCGACCGCCGAGGCAGGCCTCTGGACCACACCAGATCGAACGGCAACTCGAGCCAGCTGCGGCTCAGCTGCCGGCCAGTCCAGTCGATACGCTCCCGATTTGCCATGAAATTTCCAATTCTGGACTTCGCATTTCTTTCACACTCTCGGACTTTTGTTCTCCTTCCTTTACTTTTCTTCTATCTGCGTACATTGGGTCCACGACGTTTGCGTAAAATATGACTTTTCACTGAGATTGCGATATGGTTATTAACTTTATGAATGGATCTGGAATGCGACCGAATCTATGTATCTATCTGTGTGTCTATATGTATCTATGTATCTATATGTCTATCTGTGTATCTATATGTATCTGTGTATCTATATGTATCTATGTATCTATATGTATCTATATATCCATGTATCTATGTATCTATATATCTATATATATATATCTATATATCTATATATCCATATATCTATATATCTATATATCTATATATCCATATATCTATATATCTATATATCTATATATCTATCTGTATATCTATATGTATCTATGCATCTTTGTATCTATGTATCTATGTATCTAGATATCTATCTGTGTATCTATATGTATCTATGTACCTATGTATATATAAATCTATGTATCTATGTATCTATCCTTATATCTCGCTCATCGCGGATATCTCTCTATATATATATATATATATATATTTATATATACATATATCCCGATTATATATAGTCCAATTTAGCAAGGAATATCCGTACTATCTTTGGGAATATCTGCATTTCTTTTGGGGCCGCCGCCATCTCATAAATCAATTCAGATGTCATTTGCTTAGACTTGACATGCAGCATAACAAGTTTTTCTACCGACTTTTTTGAGAGTGCATTTATTTACTTATTTTTTATCTTCGTGCATGTTTTTTTCGGGTTGTATGTCAAATTACTTGAGGGCGCCTGAATGTCTGAGAAATTTTTGTGGGTTCACTTCGGGAACGCAGTTGCAGCAGCTCGCAGGATCATCCAAAGCAGCAGCAGCAGCAGCAGCAGCGAACAGAAAAAAAGCAACAGACAGTGAGCTGAGCTGCAATGCAGACAGCGCTGAAAACTTCTTTTTTTCGTTTTTTTTTTTTTTTTTTTGAATTTTGGGTCGTTTTACTTAGCAATTTTTTGGGTGCCTTGGCAGGAGTCGCAGTCGCAGTCGCAGTCGAAGATGCACGCCAGGAGCAGCAAAAGGACAACCCTTTTTTTCGTTTACGTGTGTAGGATTTTTTTTCTTTCGCTGTGAGAAATGCAAATTCGGCGGCAGCTAAAAAGATGTTTAATTTGTAAGCAATGCGCTGTCTGAACTGGAATCTCAGCAGATACAATGCAGATATATATATTCTGTGTGTGTATACAAACAAATAAATATATGTGTGTGGCAGGATTTGTATAAAAGTGCAAAAAAAAAAACTGCACTAATTTGATATTTAGCGAACGAAGATGAACTGTTGCTGCAGAGACAGCTTTGTGTGGCATGTGAACAGAATTTTGGGCTGTGGGCTGAGAGCGCTGCAAGCAGCGCCTGCATGACTAGCAGTTATCCTGTGATAAGGATCTGCTTGAAGGTTGAAGTAGAGGACAGACATCGCTTGGGATTTGCAGCAATGAGCTCATTTTATGATGAACTTAGCCTCAGATAGTAGTAGTGGGTTAAGCGATTGAGAGACTAGAGACTACGATCAGAGACTCGACTTATGTACATATCTGAGATGGAAACTATATAGGTTAGTACATATATGTATCACATAGGCAGACCCATAGATCTTATTACAGGGTGGCCCATTGGAGGGTGATTGATTAAAATCCAGTTTAAGATATCTCCAGTTGTAGGATGTCTAAGAGAAGTTCCTAGACTGTCAAGCAGTCTTAGCTCCTAGGCTAAGATCAGAGGCTCGACTATAAAAGTCTTAGAAACATTTTAGAAGAAAAAGTAGGTAGTTGGTTGGTTATTTTATATAAGTAGTATTTTATGATGAACTTAGCCTCAGATAGTAGTAGTGGGTTAAGCGATTGAGAGACTAGAGACTAGAGACTAGAGACTAGAGACTAGAGACTAGAGACTTGAGACTAGAGACTAGAGACTAGAGACTAGAGACTAGAGACTAGAGACTAGAGACTAGAGACTAGAGACTAGAGACTAGAGACTAGAGACTAGAGACTAGAGACTAGAGACTAGAGACTAGAGACTAGAGACTAGAGACTAGAGACTAGAGACTAGAGACTAGAGACTAGAGACTAGAGACTAGAGACTAGAGACTAGAGACTAGAGACTAGAGACTAGAGACTAGAGACTAGAGACTAGAGACTAGAGACTAGAGACTAGAGACTAGAGACTAGAGACTAGAGACTAGAGACTAGAGACTAGAGACTAGAGACTAGAGACTAGAGACTAGAGACTAGAGACTAGAGACTAGAGACTAGAGACTAGAGACTAGAGACTAGAGACTAGAGACTAGAGACTAGAGACTAGAGACTAGAGACTAGAGACTAGAGACTAGAGACTAGAGACTAGAGACTAGAGACTAGAGACTAGAGACTAGAGACTAGAGACTAGAGACTAGAGACTAGAGACTAGAGACTAGAGACTAGAGACTAGAGACTAGAGACTAGAGACTAGAGACTAGAGACTAGAGACTAGAGACTAGCGACTAAACAGCACTAAGCTCAGCTCCTACATAGTCGAAGCCTTCTCAAGTAACATCAAGAGTTGCAGCCATTCAACATATGTCCTTGAGTGATGCTCCTTCTGCCCCGAGCACAACTTGCCCACAGGCTGCATAAAAAAGCGGAACAGGCGGTTGCAGTCAGTTGGATGAGCTGCCTTTTCCATTCTATTTTTTTTAGCGTCATTTATCAAATTTCAAGCAAAAATGCACAACAATTGTCGCGACGACCAGAGCAGATCACATTCATGAACTCCGCTTTAGTTTCATTTTCGTTTTCAGTTTTGGAGTTTTTCGATTTTCAGTTCTTCATTTTCCATTTACCGTTTACCGCTGCACTGTGAAGTGAGTATCAAAACAAAGGCCTTGAGTCGTCGTGACTCGGCATGAGCAGTCGAACCTACGTAGGAACTGTCAATCCCATTTTCCGTTCGTCGGGCGCGCGTTTTCTGTGTCTCGCCGTCGTGTCAAGCTGTCAATCAAAGGGCATCTTTCGTTTCTCATGTTGCCAGAAAGTGAAACTCTCTCATATACATATTTATATACATGTATGTATGAGTGTGTGTGTGTGTGTGTGTGTGTGTGTGTATTGCTATCTGGCTCCGCCCAAATCGAAGCTTGAAGATTTGCATTTTTAATTTGGGTTCAGCCGAAATGCAAATGCATTTTCCTCGCTTACAAGCAAAAATCAAGTTGATGCTAATTTCGTCGATATTACCTATTGCTGCCCATTAGGCAAATGCAACACCCATACACACACACACACACACACACACACACACACACACATATAGATGCGCACACATCACATATGTCAAGGGGTTTGTCACATCGATGATCCGATTTCCGCGGCCGAGTGTCAAATGCATTTGCAATAAGTTTGCCAAATCTCGGCCCCGCAACCCTTTGCCATTATTTTTGCTGGGAAATTGAATTTATAAACGATTTAGATAAATTTGCAACAGCAACAGCAACAACAACAACAACAAATTGGCCCGCACACGTTAGCGTGAAACAACCCCAGAGGCAGGAGATAGTCACTCGATAACCCTTTGCATCTATCCCACTTCTCACTCCTTGTTTTTGCTAATTTTCATTTTAATGAAGCGCAAAATACAAAATACAAAAAATCGCAATCTGATTGAAATTCAAATCGAAAACGATTATGAAAATCGTATCGATTACAGCACAGAAAAGCGCAAACATTATTAATAGATAACCGACGGCGAATTAGTGAGATGCGGTTCATTTCAAAAGGGGGCGGAGGCAAGGCCTCGATCGAAGTGAACTCTAGCTCAAGATGGCTCCTATTGGAGATGGGCCAAGGGGAGGTTCTAGTCTGCGAACTTGGATATATTAGAGTGAGGCCTAAGATCAAAGTCCCGACATATGTTTTTTAAACTGAAAGTAATTATAGGTTCATTCAAAGTGAACCCTAGGATAAGAAAGCTCCCATTAGAAAGTGGTCAAGTGGATACCCCACTATCTTGAAGATTGATTGAACTATAGCTTAGGCTAGCTCCAATTGTTAAGTGTCTAAGGTAAGTTTCTATTCTGACCAGTAGTATAAGCTCTTGAAGATTGATTGAACTGGGATATATTAGAGTGATGTATGTTTAAGATATCTCCAGTTGTAGGATGTCTAAGAGAAGTTCCTAGACTGTCAAGTAGTCTTAGCTCCTAGGCTAAGATCAAAGACTCGACTATAAAAGTCTAAGAAACATTTTAGAAGAAAAAGTAGGTAGTTGGTTGGTTATTTTATATAAGTAGTATTTAGATTTAATCATAGTGAACTCTAGCTTCTGATAGCTCGAGTTATAGAGGGCCCAAAGGAAGTTTAGCTCTTGAAGACTTCTTGATGCCTTCTCACCTCAGCTAAGATCAAAGACTCGATTTAAGATAGCTCGAATTATAGAGTGTCTAACTGTCCAATCTTATAAGCATCATTCCGTATGCATCAGAGTGATGTCAGCTCCGACAGAGATCAAAGATCAAAGGCTTTGCTTATGTCTCGTCATATTAACTTAACAACATATTGTCAAAGATACGTTAACGGAGTGAATAGAACATGTCAAGCTAAGGTAAGCCAAGGTAGAAACCTACTCTATCTCAGAGCCTTTAGTCTTCTACATTTACTTTGCTAAATGTAAGCTTAAAGTAAGAAGTCGTAAGCTTAGTCTAGGTTTCCACATCCAAGTCGGAAGTCTTCAGCATCTACTTTACCCGTCAATATTCTGCTCATACCTAGAGCAACTCCTACATCATACAGCTGTTCTGTACATCTAATAAATAGTCAATCGACTCGCTCTTCTAGCCGAAGCTCATTCAATGGGAACTGAAAGATCTGTAAAAAGTAGAGCAGCAGCGCACGCACCTACGCAAAGGACAGCTGGGCTCTCGAGTGAAGTGCTCCGCTCTGCTCGGAAGCATCATTAAGGACTTTTCGGAGAATAGCAAAAGAGCCACCCCCACTGGACTGGTCTGAGCTGGATGGGCATCGTATTGACTGGAAAAGGCGTCCATTCAAATGCCATCAGAAAGTTGGCCGAGCGCTCGTAAAATCTCAAGATCGACAGCGGACGTCACATAAAGAGCGCGCATAAATTTCTGGCCAACAATTGCAGTCGGCCAAAACGAGCGGACGAGCGAACGGCTGCTAATTGAAAGGCACGAGACGGTCCGCATGAGATCAGGCCAGCGCAGCATCTGGACAAATATTTACCGAAGCTTCACCTTGGGCTCGTAAATTGCCGCCTACAAAGGCAGCGAGAGCGAGAGGCAGAATGGGCCCAAAATCGAAATCAATATCCGAGTGAAAGTAATGACCGCTGTCCGTTGCCTGCGAGCTGCAGATCAGTGCTGGACAGAGACATTAGGCTACTGTTCCTGCTTCTCCTGCTCCTGCTGCTGCTTTTGCTTCTGCTGCTGTTTTAGTAAAAAGAAAATAACAACACACGAGACAAATCTGGGCTAAGACACCTTGCGACGTCGCCGTGTGGGTTTTTCGTACCTTTCTTATTTTTCTTTGGCAACTTTTTTTTTTTTTTTTTGTATTTTTAGTGTGCGGCAGCTGTTGACGCTTTGTCTGCCGGCAATGCTGGTCGGCACAAAGGAGACGGCAGGTAAGCCGCTGCCGCCAGGAGAGCCAACAATGAGAGAGCGAGAGCGAGCGACGTTGAGAGTGAGAGCAATGTGTGGTTGCTCTTAAGCTGCTCAGCAGCATGCGCCATCTGTGGGCAGGCGGCGGCAACACAACTTAATCCGTGAAGCAACTGTTGCAAAAACTAGGTTGAAATGCACGTGGAAGTGGGCTGAGACAGATTTATAAAGAGCAAAGAATAATATTATTGAAAGAACATTTAGTTTTAGGTATTTTCAGGTATATTTAAAGGCTTAGAAGGAGATTTGTGGATGATTGAAGATAATAGATATCTGATTAAATATAACACAGCACAAGACTTGATTGCTAAAGTCGAGCAGTTGAAGGCGCTTCTGTAGAAGTAGCTTTGCTCTAATCTCCGATTTGATATAGTTAGTATATATCTAATATATGCTGTGCAACTGGACAACTCATAGTTCTAGCAAATTCCATTCTTAAGGATTCAATCAATGCTCTCACAGGCCCAAGGACATTGACAAAGTGATCTCGTTTCCTACTGGCTGTGATTTTGGTATCTGCTCTAGTCTTCACAGATCTCTGTTCTCTCCCACTCTTGCTACTACTCTCGCTCTCGCTCTCGCTCTCGCTCTCTCCCTCTCTCTTTGTCTCTTAGGCTCGGCTAGGCTCTCTCTGCGGCTGTTGGGGTGGTTGCTCGCCCGAAACGAACCCATAAACGTTTCGAGCGCTCGATCCGCTCGTCATTTCCGTTTGTTGCCTCGTGCGCTGCAAACGTACACACGCGCGGTTCGAACCATAAAAATACTAAGATTTCTAAGCTCTGATTCAGACTTGGCTCAAAGACTATATAAAAGCTGATATATATAGTTACTCTTCTTCTTTTTTTTTGCTGTGCGCCAGTTCAAAAGTGTTCAGGATTCATATAACTAAAAGTGAAAAGAGGCGACATAGTCGCAGATATAGTATATATAACTATACCTATATATAAATATATAAATATATATAGAGAGAGAGAGAAGCAGCAAAGCGAGTGCAGCTACCAGGTAAGTGCAGCGTGTTCCTATCTGAGATCGTGTCATATTCTAGATCCTAAGTAATCGATAGCTTATTTTGGGCTGTTGCATGTGATCCAAGCGCTCGATCAATCGCTCGCTCACACCTGGCAAGACAAACGCACTCACACACACACTCACACACAGATACACACACGCACACGTGTGAGTGTGTAATTGCGCTCGCACCCATGTGCCGCAACTTATTTGTCTTTTGCCCCAGCTCTAATTTTAATTTGGCCAAGAAATGGGCAAAGGGAAAAAGGGAACCCCTAAAGAACCTAACCCCTAGAGCCTAGAGTGAGAGAGAGAGCGTGAGTTACCCACAACTAGGCTAGACTTACGCTAGCAAAAGGGGTGGTGCGCTGCTCTCTAATACATTTAATTTGTTGCTGCTTTTCCTTCGACCTTCTTTCGATCACATTTTTTCTTTCTTTCCCCTGCCCCTGCTACCCCGAGCGAGCTGCTAATCCTCGATCCGAGGAGGGTGCGATTGCAGATCGAACTTCCAAGCGGATCTTAAGTAAATGGAAAAACATTTTTTTTGCGCCTCGCCTGGGCTGGCTGCAATTTTTTGTAATTTTCTTCAGGGTGACGTTTATGGATTACATGAATGCCCTATTTTCCTTGCCGATTGTGCGTGTGTCAGTCACTCAGTCTCTCTCTCTCTCTCTCTCTCTCTCTCTCTCTCTCTCTCTCTCTCTCTCTCTCTATGTGTGTGTGCCTGAAGGCTAGATAAACAGAATGAGAACGATCCTTTCGTTCCATTCGAAAAAGTTTCCTCCTTTGGCAAAAATGGCATCATTATGCTGGGGCGTAATTGTTTCACACACATACACACACAGAGCGAGACGAGATCCTTTTTTTTTTTTTTGGCAAGGACTCGTTCAATTTTATGGTTTGCGGCGTAGCAAAAAGAAGAAGAAATATATTTAAGTATAAGGCAAACGAGGAATCCTTGCTGGAAATTAGCATAAGTATAATTTGAATTTCGCCAGGCAAACCAGAAATCGCGCGCGCATCAGCAGGGCCTTTTAAAGGAGCCACAACGACGACGACGAGGACGAGGACGAGGACGAGTACGTGAAAAACTCGTTTGCCGCAAAACAATTTGCAAAATTTCTTGCTTTCTGCCCATTGTCTTGCGACGCTTCATTATAACTACAAATTCAATATAGCCACACACACATATACAGATATATATATATAGATATATATATATATATATATATATATATATATATATATATATAAATATGTATATCTTCTTCTTTTTTGCTGTCAGCCAGTTTGCATGCAAAGCGAAAACTCGCTCGCCAGCTGCCTGACTTGGCCCAGATAGCAACTCGACTATGCTCAACCACCTTTCATAAGATCGAGATCTTATCACTTCATACATAAACGATTCTATTTAGGCTTAATGGAATAACTGTAATGGCTGCAGGAGGAGATACTTTGCTAGTTAATGCAGAGAAACTTTGGATGAAGTTTGCAGTAACTGAAAGAGAATATATAAGAAAACTTTGTTGTATGACTATTATATAGATTATATGATATGTATTGGTCTATTACCTAGTAGAACAGAGACTTCAAAGCTCACAAACTGAGAAAGGCATGCGATTTCGCTGCATTAAAAGCTTTGTAGAAAGCTGCCAGATTATATTTAAGTTAAGACTCTGAGTGTCAAAGATGGTAATCCATCTTCCACTAAACCTTAAAGATTAGGCTTCAGAATTTCATTTCACTGAAGCTTTATATGCAGCTTTTACTATATCAATAGGTATACCATCAGGTATTGCCATCAGTTTAACGATTTACCAGAGTGGAGTTTTTTATATTGCTTCTAGATTATAGCTTCGCATAAAGGTTTAAGAGTGGACTAAAAATATTCCTCAATCAAAAGCTTCTCCTCAGTTTTCGAATTAGGCTTCAGATTATCATCTATCAACAACTTTTTCTAGAGCTTTTCAAGTGTATCAACAATCAGCAATCAAAAGCACATTATAAAGCTTTTCACTTCAAAGCTCCTGTGTCTTCTGAGGCTTTTAAACAAAAGCTTTCATAAAACAAAAGCTTCTCAAAGTTTCGTATGCCAAAGTTTCTAAGGCTTTGTCCATCATAAGTTACTTTTTATTTCTCCAAATACCTTTAATCCACCCTCTCTCTCTCTCGCTTAGTTTTGGCCAGGACATGCCCACCATGACACGCATGCATCGGCACTCCAGCTCGAGCGGCGTCGAGGAGACGCGCGGCAGGCGTCGCAATGCCAGCGGCGATGCGAACAAGGAGAACTTTGGCGTTCACTTCATGAGCAGCCCCTTTGGGAACAGCAGCCTGATTGCGCTGCAGGATCTGAGCAATGTGCATGGGAAGAGTCCGCTGCGGCGCAGCTTCAGCGAGGGCAGCGGACCGCGCCAGGCAACGCCGCAATTGGCAGCGCTGCGCTGCCTGCCGCGCTTGGGCGGCGCTGTTGGCGCTGCTGGTGGGGGACTGGAGGACTCACAGCTGTCGTCGTCTCGCATGGGCGACACCACGCTTGATCGCATGCTGGACGCCATCATCGAGTCGGCGCGCAAGGAGGTGCGCTGCAAGCATCAAACGGCAACGTCGACAGTGGCGGCGGCGCTGGCAGCGACACCTGGCGATGGCGAGTGGAGCGAGAGCAGCGTCCACGAGATGGAGGTGCGCACGCCCACGCACCTGAAGCGGCAGCGCGTCGTGCGCCGCAAGAATCAACATAAACCAACAGCAGCAGCATCAGCAGTCGCAGCAGCAGCCACAGTCCATGCCTCGACCGCAGTCGAGAGCCCAAAGGTTCTGGGGCTGAGCAAGCAGCCCAGTCTGGAGCATATACCTAGCATCAAGCGCTGCCTGAGCTTCTCTTCGTCGAGCTCCACATCCAGCGACCTGGAGGATGAGGAGCACTTTGCCAAGCGCGGCTCCATGGCCTCCTCCGTCTCGGGCGCCTCCTCCAACTACGCCCCCAACTACAATGCGACGAGCAGCGGCGAGTCCCATCCACGCGGAAGCATCGACTTAAGCATCGCCTACGATGCCCATCAACAGCAATTAAATGTACATGGTGAGTTCCAGAGTCCCACCCCACACATTCTCCACTCTTCCTTATTCTCATACCCATTCGATACAGTAAAAGTAAAGCTAGTTTAGTGTATTACCTACAGTTCTACGTATGTATATAGATGTAGAGTGGAACAATAGAATGAAACAAAAGAGTTGTTTGTCTAAAAATGAAAACAGGGAAAACTAACAAAGACTTTGTTAGTTTTCCCTACTTTCATTCCTTAAATCAAGTATTTTTGTCATTGGAACAATGGAATGAAATAGTGGAACAATGTATTGAAACAAGCGAATTGTTTGTTTGATATGAAACGCTTTGATGGCAAATCAAATTTAAAATTTCTTAACTGGGATGTTTTGCATCAAGTATTTTAGTCAGTGGAACAATGGAATGAAACACAAGAATTGTTTGTTTGATATGAAACGCTTTGATGGCAAATCAAATTCAACATTTCTTAACTTGAATGTCTTCAATCAAGAGCTTTAATCAGTGGAACAGTGGAATGAAACACAAGATTTGTTTGTGTGCATATAGAACGCTTTCTTGACCAATCAAATTTCAAATTTCTTAACTTGAATGTCTTCAATCAAGCAATTTTGTCATAGGGACAATGGAATGAAACAGTGGAACAATAAAATAGTAATTTGTTTGAAATGAAAGAGTATCTTGACAAATTCAACGTAGATTTCTCAGCTTAAAGTCAATTAACCAAGTATTTTTCTCACTGGAACAACGGAATGAAACTGTTAATAATCCATAGATGAAAGTTTCGTATTCAAATGGTTCATGTGAAGTGTCATCTATAGAATTGAGTTAATCTACATAGCATATTTACCCAGAAAAGTTCTTAAATTAACTCCAAAAGTCTAACGAAAGTTTGAAATTCCTTTACAGTTATACGGTGTCGCGATCTGCAGCGATTGCACGGCGCAGGCAGCATCAATGCCTACGTCAAGGTGGCGCTGCTCTCTGGCCTGGGTGCCAACAGCACCGACAACTCCAACTCCAACTCTAACTCCAACTCCAATTCAAAGTCAAACTCAAACTCGAGCTCGAATCGATTCCAGCGCACAGCCGTCCATCGGCACTCGAGTCGTCCGTATTTTGATGAGCGCTTTAGCTACCATGTGCCGGATGCTGTGCTGCAGGCAACGGCGTCGACGACAGCCGCCTCACTGCAGCTGGCCGTTTGGCATCGGGATCGTCATTTGAAGTGAGTACGAGTAAGGTCAATAGCAGCTATCAGCGGCTAAACAAGTATCATATCGAAAGCTGTCTGCGTGTCGCGTGTCATTCACCCCCACTGGCGAGGACAATGCTGGGCTAAGGATATGCCAGCCAAAAGGCAGAGACTGACGACAGAGACAGAGACAGCGACAGCGACAGAGACAGAGACGGGAGGGCGAGGCAGCGGCGCAGGGTGTCTCAGCCTAATTGTAACGTTTTCCTGTAGCACACTTTGCCATTGTGCATTTCCTGCACATAAACAAACGCAGCTTGGGGGCAGCTTGAACTAGCTCGGGAGCCACTTCCAGGGCAGGCATGTCCATCCAGCGCATGCGCTCTGAGCCCCGATGTCTCTAGGCCGCTTTCCAGCTAACTGTAAAAAATGTGCCTGGGCTTTAGTTTTTAGGTTGCCGTTGTTATTCCACAGCTGCTGCTGCTTCCTCTTCTTGCTGTTTCGTTCGGTTTGGTTTGGTTCGGTTCGGTTCCGCCGTGAACGCAGCTCTCAGTTCGAGTGTTCAGCTCGCGCGACGCAGACGCAAAAAGACGCAGAGGCTGGCAACGACGCTGCTGCGGGCACGAACGTAACGCAACGACGGCGTGTTCCAACTGTTTCCCACAACAAATGTTGAAAAGTGTGTGCTAAAACAAAAACAATAATTATTATTATTGTATATAGTAATTGCTATAGTTCCTATTTTTTTATATGTATATTTTTTTCTATCAAAGTGTGTGCCACATGTGCTCACAGTGTATGCGTGTGTGTGTGTGTGTGTGTGTGTGTGTGTGTGTTTATTTAAATGCAAACACTCTTTGGTATGTTGGCAGTGCTGTAATTGCCTTTTGCGCTGGCAGCTAAAAGTATGCAACACAAAATTATATAACAGTGTGCGTGCCAGCTTGTGAGTGAGTGAGTTTTTTGTGTAGCATAATTTTAGGCATGCTGCTAAATAATTGTGCCTCGCGCCTCTCTCTCTCTCTCTCTCTATGTGTGTGCGTGTGAGCAACGCGCTCAGTGGGCAAGTTAATTGAAATTCAAGGACATGGCATCTGGCCCCCGCTCATGGCAATCGTCATTCGTTTCATCACTCCGTCATGCACGCATTTGGACATTCGCTCATTCATATCGCCTTTTTGCGTTTATGTCAAATCGATAAGCGCTCTACATTATGCAATGGCCACAGGTCAGACAGACAGACAGGCAGACAGACAGACAGCCAACGGCATTTCCTGGCTAATTGAAGCAGGCAGTTAGCTAAATGCACACCTGGGACCATACACACCTGCACACACACACACACACACACACACACACACACACACACCTGCACACATTTGTTATGCATGCATAATGAAAGCATTTGAGAAATAGTTCTCCCGTTCTGTTGTCGTCTATTTGCAAATGCCTCGTTAAGCATTTTAAGTAAATTTGCCCAACGACTGTTCGCTAAATAATTCATTTTCCGTTCTGATGGCGCCTGTGGCAAGGGTTAAATGTGCCACCCCCCCTGTCCACAGTGGCCGGGCAGGTGGCAACAGTTTCTGTCGCAGTCGTAGCTACGCAGCCTGCTACATTTTTAATGCACTGGCCCCATTTGTGTTTATTTTCTGCTCTCCCCCATTTTTTGTTTTCTTGTTTTTTTTTTTTTTGTGTGCGCGGGCGGGCTTTGCCGAAAATCGAAAGGAGCCCAAGTCCTTGCCGCTGTCCAGCGCTGTCCGTCAGACAGGCGCGATTGCAATCGCGCTACTTTGGCGCTGCTGCAGCAACTGAAAATCAATAAAACTGACCCAAATACGCGCGGGCAAAATTTCAAAAGCGAACGGACCCAGCGCAGGCGGCTGTGGCGGCGGCGGAGGCGCATTTCCGGGGCTTGCTCGACATAGCGCTGCGTAGTGGATCTGTGGGCATGCCGAGCCATGACAGCTTAGTTGGCGCTAATTGATTTATGTCACGTACCGCAGCTGTTGCCTGACAAGGTGGGGGCGGAAGTGTTACGAGCAGAGAGAGAGAGAGAGAGAGAGAGGAGAGTATAAGTGTGTGTGTGTGTGTGTAAAAATAGTAAACAAAATGGCAATGCAACGTGAGGTCAAAAAAAAAAAAAAAAAACGAATCTTTAAAGACGTCACTGCAGCTATTTGTAGCCAGTGTCCTGGCACAGGAGCTGCCCTTGACTAAGTACGCGCAGCAAAGCAACTCAAAGCAAAAGGTCAACTTCCGGGAGACAGCCTAGCTATCTGCGAGATCTGCTTTTGCTGTGCACAGCTCACCTTCGGCCTGCTCCATTAGTCATCGTGTGCTTGCTGCTATCCGCTCCATTAATCGTTCGTGCTGGCCGCAGTCCACAGTTTGCTTTGCGAGTTAGTCGAGTCGAGTCGAGTCGAGTCGAGTCGAGTCGAGTCGAGACGAGGCATAGCCAGGACAGCTAGGCTTAAGGTTCCTAATTAGGCAGTCGTCTCGGCTTGCTTCTGCTTTTCCTTTCGCTGACTGACGTTCAATTTCATTAAATTTCATGTTCGCAGACGCAGCGAGTTCCTCGGTTGCCTCACGTTTCCTTTGAGCGCTCTCGTGCAGCAGGGCCTTGGCGCAACTGGATCCTACAAGCTACACTCGCAGGGATGCCTTCATAGCTGCAGCAGCAGACCCCACGTCCCAGCCAACGCAACGCCCACTATTGAGCAGAAGCAGCAGCAGCAGCAGCAGCAGCAGCAGCAGCAGCAGCAGCCGGAGCAGCAGCAGGAGCAGGTGAAGGACCTACCCACACCCGAAGCAGTTGAAGTGCCAGCGATGGCGGCCACAGTGAAACCGAATGCCGCAGCCGCAGCCGCAGCCGCAGCGACGGCTGTGATGAGCGATGATGTCATCAGCATCAGCATTGATAGCATGACTGCCGCCGGCGGTCCCCTGGGCAACGGCAAGGAGGACGCGCTGCAGCCGACGATGGTGCTCAGCAAGAAGGCGCTGCATCAGCGCGACGCCGACGAGAATCTCTTCTTGCGCTTCCTCGAACTGGATCCGCCCGCCGACGGCAACGCGAACAGCACCACCAACACGGGCAGCACAACCACCGGCACGGCGCCCACTGCGAGTGCCAACTCCAACGCGAACGCGAATGCCAACTCCAATGCGAACGCCAACAACGCGAACCACGTGAACGGCGGCAGTGGTGCACGTCGCTGCTCGACGCTGCCGGGCAACAGCAGCGCTGGCCGGCAGCAGTCCGGACGGACGCCGTTCACAATGACGAAGCGATTGAGCCGGACGGAGGAGCGAGGCTTCGGCTTCTCCATTGTGTGGACGCATCCGCCACGCGTCGAGAAGGTGGAGGCGGGCCTCTCGGCGGACCGGTGCGGCATACTGCCGGGCGACTACGTCATCTTCGTGGACAAGCACAATGTGGTCACGATGCCCGAGGCTGATGTTCTGAATTTGATACGATCGCAGGGTTCGTCCTTAACGTTGGAGATATTCAGAAGGTCAGGCGCGGGCGCCAACATGGCCACCAATGCCACCACCATCAGCACAGTCACTGCGACGGCCCTTGCCACGGCCACAGCCACAGCCACAGCCAGTGGCCAGTCCAGCGTGAGCCAGTCCCAGCTGCGCAGCCAACAGCAGCTCTACGGCCTGGAGGAGCAGACAACCATTGTGGTGCAGCAGCAGCAGCAGCAGCGCACCGCCAGCGTACGTCCGCAGCTGCTGGGCCACACCCTGTCGCGGCCGGCCACCGCCTGCTCCGGCACCACCTCCTCCATCGAGGCGGCCAAGCGGCGACTGCACCTGCCCCAAGTCACGTTCAGCAAGGAGGTAGGCAAGGGCGTCATTGTCTGAGGCCAATCACTCAACCCCATGCACCAACACCAACACCAACACCACCACCACCACCAACACCAACACCAACACCAACACCAACATCTCTACCAGCACCAGGCCAACCGCTGCTAATTTTAGTTGTTTCTTATTGAATTTGTCTTTACCTATGAAATATGCTTAAATATTTTTTTCTATTTTTTTTCCTATTTGTACTTTGCCTTAGTCTTTGCTCTTTGTACATATTTTAGCGCATTATTGTTAAGTTTTACCGTTTAAGTTTTTACCCCGCGACTATATATATTTATATATACCCCCATTTTTTTGTGCACCCTCGAAACCCCTACCCCAACCCTTGCTTGACAATAAAGTTTTTTTTTCGGTTTTATTTGTTGCTTTTATCATTTGTTTTTGCTTTCGCTTTTGCTTTTGGTTTGCTTTTCGCCGCGAAGGTTTTAAGTTTCCTCCGGTCTGAGAGCTGCCCCACAAGTCACTTCCGCTTTCTTAATTGCCATTTTAATTGGTTTTTCTTCCTTTTCCTTTTGCATAGTTTTAGGCTTTAGGCCAAAGGTCTCAGTTACAATCGGAACAACTCAATCCAATAGCCATTTAATGAACTAGACCAAATGAAATGTGAGTGACAGAAAGGCGGGACTAAAGGTGTTAATACATTAAGCTTAGTCGGGTCAAGGCTGAGTTTAAACGTTTTCCCTTTGGAAATGGCCAACTACTGAAGGTTTTTCTATGTAAAACTCCTTGCTATCTGCTATAATATGAAGGAGATTATGGGGGCAGCTCTAGCAGTTTGATAGGATACCAGCTTGCTAGGAGTAATGTGAATAGATAAGGGAAAGTCTACTAAGTCGTACAACTCTAGCAATCAATAATATGAGGAGGGCAGTTCAAATAGATTGATAGAAGTAATTTAAAGACTTGTCCTATGTAAAACTCCTTGCTATCTGCTATAATATGAAGGAGATTATGAGGGCAGCTCTAGCAGTTTGATAGGATACCAGGTTGCTAGGAGTAATGTGAATAGATAAGGGAAAGTCTACTAAGTCGTACAACTCTAGCAATCAATAATATGAGGAGGGCAGTTCAAATAGATTGATAGAAGTAATTTAAAGACTTTTTCTATGTAAAACTCCTTGCTATCTGCTATAATATGAAGGAGATTATGAGGGCAGCTCTAGCAGTTTGATAGGATACCAGCTTGCTAGGAGTAATGTGAATAGATAAGGGAAAATCTACTAAGTCGTACAACTCTAGCAATCAATAATATGAGGAGGGCAGTTCAAATAGATTGATAGGAGTAATTTAAAGACTTGTCCTATGTAAAACTCCTTGCTATCTGCAATAATATGAATGGGTTTAAGAGAGCAGCTCAAATAGATTGATAGTATAACCGATTACTAGGAGTAATGTGAGTAGATAAAGTAAGTGCCACCAAGCCCTACGACTCTAGCAATCAATACCTAAAGGGAGCTCGGAATATTTTTCGCACAGTTGCTTGAATCACAAATGCTCAAGCTAGTGTTTTACTTAAGCTAACGTAACCCTCTATGCTTCTCTCTCTCTCTCTCTCTCTCTCTCTCTCTCTCTCTGTGTCTCGATCATTGTCTCTGGTCATGCAGTCCATTGTGCCCATTACGGATAATCGTCGACGCTTTCTGCTGCAGCTCATCAGTCGGGAGCAGAACTTTACGGCGGCGCTGCACTTTGGACTGCAGCGATTTGTGCAGCCCTTGCAGGATCGGAAGGATCTGATATCGCCGAACGATCATCGCACGTTGTTCCAGAACATTGACGAGCTGCTGCGCATTGCCGAGGACATACTGGAGCAGCTGTGCAGCAACGAGCAGGAGCAGGAGCCCCACATGAACTTCGCCTCGAGGGTCTACCTCTCGAAGACGACTGCGATCTGCGCCGCCTACAAGAAGTACTGCAACGGCATCAAGCGCGCCGACTGCGTGCTGGTGAACAAGTCTCGGCAGACGGGTTCGGAGTTCATAGCCTTCATCACGGAGCCAGCGGTGCCGCGCAGGCGTCCCGATCTCACAATGTTTATACATCGGCCGCTGCAGCACTTCAGGGAGATACTGAAGCTGATGCAGCTGCTCGCGAGCAATTGCCACGTGGACACCGAGGAGCACAAAAACTTTACCACTGTGATCGGCGAGCTGCAGGCCGCCTATCGCGAGATAACCGTCAGCAGTGGCCTGATGGAGCCCCTGGGCGAGGGCCGTCCGCTGCTGACCCTGCAGGACCTCGAGTCGCGCATGGTGTTCACCAAGTGCAAGCCCTTTACGCTGGCCGTCCAGGGCCGCCAGTGGATCTTCGGCGGCGACCTGTCCCGCGTCGAAGGACGCTCGATCAAGCCCTACTGGACGCTGCTCTTCAGCGACATCATTGTGTTCGCCAAGGTCAGTCGGGACCGCGTCCTGTTCATCACCGAGGAGCCCATACCCATAGCCAATGTCGTCGACTCCTGCTTTCACATGCGCAAGAAAAGTGAGTCCAGCGAGTCCTTGCTTCGCTCAGAGGACTTTCAATATCTTTTTCATCTGCTTCATTCTATTCACAGCCACGGAATTCCGTCTAACTGTCGATCCCAATGGCCGCTTGGCCGAGAGTCCCACAGGCTATTGTGCGCCGGATCTGACGCGCACGCCCAAGCGGGGTGCCAGGCGGAAGAGCCTCATCCTGCGCGCACCCTCGCTCGAGCTTAAAGCTGTCTGGCAGAATCTTTTACAGCGTCAAATGTGAGTCGTGATTCCCAGTCGCTTGTTGATATATTTTTAACAATACTTCTTAAATACTTCATGGAAAAAAATCCCTTGCTACTGGAAGAATCCTTTGACTTCTAATCCTTTGGTTCACTATTGAACTATTTCACGCTTTCTTAAAGTCCTTTCCTATTCTGTGGGATAAGGAGAGTCATACTACTTCAGATAACTCCTTTGCAGCTTTATAGACTATTTCCCTATCAAATTTATCCGACCTCTATATCTAAGCCGATTCCTTAATCCATTCTGCTTTTCCTTTCGCCAATAGCTTTCTGGTGAATGCCGCTTTGGGCTCGACCCCGCTGTCCAGCCCGCTGGACTCGCCGGATGTGCTGAACACGCTGGTGCCCTTGAGTGACATTGGGCTGACGTCCGCATCGATGGGATCGATGAAGCTGCCCTCGCTGGACAGCATCAACCTGAAGCAGCAGCAGAAACAGCAGGTGCGTCTCTTTCGCAGCAAGCGCCTGGACAGCGCCGATTCCTATGAGAATCTGCAGCGCTTGGCCAGTGCGCTGGTGCCGACGCCCCATCCCAGCCACGTTTCGGCCACCGCACCGAACCATTCCCTTGCCCATGTCCATGCCCATGCCCACATCACGGCTAGCACGCAGACGGCCTCGCTGCCCTCCCGCACCAATTCGCCCGCCCGGCTGACGGGAGGCGTGCGTGCGCACACCAACAGCTGCGGCGGCTCCATGCCCAATGGCGTGGGCGGTGTCGCTGGCATTGGCGGCGACAGCTGTCTGCGTCGGTTCAACACGAACAGCTCCTGCCTGAGCAGCAGCATCAGCCTGACCGGCCACACGCAGTCGCAGACGCAGTCGCTGCCCAGCGCCAGCGCCAGCAGCAAGTGCCTGACGGCCATTCCGGAGGCGAGCAGCGAGCCGGCTGCCTCCTCCGCAGTGTCGGTCGTGACGCATGCGCAGAAGCTGCTCGAGTTCAGTCTCAGCTCGGTGGGTCGCTCGTTCATCGACGAGACCACGCATGTCGTTCAGCAGGTCTCGACGCTGACCACGCCCGATACGCCCACGCCCAATCTGTCGCCCAGCTCGCTGGTCTGCAACTCGGATGCCTTCTCCAATGACTTTGTGCCGCCGACAACGGACAGCGTGGCGGCGGTGGCCCACATACCGCTGGCCGAGTTCGGCGGCTCTTGGGATTTGTTGGAGCTGGATCTGCAGCTGAACGAGGTGAATCTGGATCCGTGCTACGACACGGATGTGGAGGAGTGCATCTTCCTGGGCGATGATGTGGGCGCCGGCGCCGGCGGCGCCAGAGCTGGTGATGGCACCATCGGCCACACGGATCTGGACGACGACAGCGACGATGACAGCGTCGTCGTTGTCGACGATCCGTTTGGCATGCTGCCCACCAAGCCAACGCCGCCAGACTCCTTGGATCTGTGATTTGACTTTTGGCTGTTAGCCGATACGGCAACGAACCCAGGCCCCAGCCACAGCCATAGCCACGCCCACACACCGACACGCACACGCACACGCACACAAGCGGAATCTTCAACGAAAATGAGCTTAGACAACCTCTCAACTGATTTACTCTAACCAAACTCTTAGCTAGACCTTCGCAAGTCAGTCCATCTCTATGTCCATGTATGTCCTTAGAAGCCTTGTCCTTGTCAACTGTAACTTCCTTTGCATTGCTTTGATGCTGTGATATTCTTCGCACAGCTTCCACATAGGTTCCACTTGTATGCAAAGAGCGCAATTCGCATATACCCATAAGATCCACAGTGATTAAAGATTGGTCCCACTTGTGATCCACGCGAGATTAATATATGATATATGGGTCCACAGCGGTCCCTCGCATGTTCCGCCCATGATCCACATGTGATCCACATGGGTTCCACGCATACATCCCTTCGATTGCGCATGCATACAAGATGGAAACTCAAATCTACACAGATTCCATACGACTTACAACACTTAACACATGGGTTCCACGTTCCATATAGGATCCACATACGATCGACCTAGACTCCCCCACAACATAAGCCTTGTGAAATGGGTATTGAACTTTTGACCGATGCGACAACGCTTTCAAATACGTTCCACACGCGATCCACCTATCGATCCCTAGCAATTGAGCAAATGAGTGTGATCTATTTAATGAATGCCTTATGGAAGATAACTGTGACGGCCACTGGCACAGCAAACGCAATTAGAGATCTGCGATTTTTTTTTAGATTTACGATATACAGATGCAATTCAGGAGTTTTAACTCAATTCTGCGCGATCGATCAGATTGAATAAAAATTATTTGTCTTGGCTTTGGTATTCAGGTCTTATATATATATATATATATATATATATATATATATATAGTATATATATTGTACAGGTTTTTGATAATCAATTGTGAATTATCTTTTGTAAATTGCACTAATGCTAACAGATTTATTACATATTGTATTCATATATCTATGAATACTGCTTGAGTATACTCAATGCTAAGTACGTAACCGTAATTGTAACCGTAATCGTAATCGTAATTTCTTTCCACATATACAAAATGAGTGTAATCAGCGTCCCATTTCGATCAAAATTATATATACACATATATATATATATACTCGTAAGTCTATATATATATATGTACTCGTACTCGTTCTTGTATTCGTCTATGCGTATCGTCCATAGCCAACTGAGTGTAAATATCACGAACAGCAAGCGATCTTAGTGGATATTTATGCCGATGTGTCTGTATGTAATACTAGAGTAAAGCAATTCGTACATAGTAACTCCTAGTCTTTAGTACTTACTAGTGTAGTTAATATGCCCCTAGATAGTCAAATATACACACATACATATACATAGCCCAATATATATACATATATACATACATGTGTACATTCCTACATATATATATATATATATATATATATATATATATATATATATATATATATAGAGACAGGGATAACGCGATCATATATACAAAAGAAAAAGAATCGAAAAAAGATATATACTTATATATATATATACATATAACAAAAATCTGTTTTATATAATCATGTTTACTATTATTCATATAAATCGTTTTATTCATTCGATTTAAAAAATGTTTTTTGCCAACATTCTTAAAGATAAAATTGCTAAAAATTAAATTAGAAATCAAAAAAAAGGAAACCAAAAAAAACATAAAAAAAAAAGATGTTAACTAAACAAAAAATGCTTCCATTTTGTAGCAAAAGCCAAATTGAAACTTTGAATGAAAATCGATACGAAACTATTGTTGTTATTGTTGTTGTTGTTCTATGTATTACTAACATTATGTCCCTAGTTCAATTCGAATACCTATATTTACACCTAAGTTCAAACGTTAGCCAAAAAAAAAGGAGAAGAAGACAAAAATCAAAACTGCGCTGCCATAAGAAATGTTTTTTTGTTTTTGCTTTTTTTTGTTTTTGTTTGTTTGTAGGTTATACACGACTCATCTGTTCCTCTTGTTGTTTCTCTCCCGATCTCTCTATGTGTACATAGTACCTCTCACACACACACACATACACGCCCATATAAATATATACGCTAGCTATATAACTGTAACTGTAACAATATTTGCTCAGTCTCCGGCGTCAAGACGTACACTTAGCGAAATTGTCTAATTGTCTCTCCACATATATATATATATATATATATATATATATATATATATATATATATATATATATATATATATATATATACATATATATTGATCTCTGATGAAGAAGTTGTTGTCAATTATTTACTGTTATTATGACTCGCACTTTGTTGCCTTCTGTAATACAGTCGTAACTCAATAAACACACACTCACACACACGACACACACACACACATATATATAGAAATTTGCATTTTGCATGCCATACACTTTGTAGCTTCCATTTGCCCGCCAAAGAAATTAGCAATTCAAGCTGAGTCATGTTTGCAATTAAAGTTTTTCTAACTCGCAAAAAATGTAGCATACTTTTTTGGGCAAGTTTTTTATGCATTCCATTAGCCCAATTTCTAGAGCTTGGCACTGAAATTTGTTGCTGCTCATGAGAGTTGAAAGTAATTAAAGGAGTAATAGCCTTATTTTTGTTTACAAATAAACTTAATATGCTTCAGTTATAGATTTTTAACTCTTCAATTTCAATGCTTGAGATCCGGATCCGAATCAATCTGAAAAGTGAAAACTTTCAGTCAAAGAAAATGTCTCCCAGCTATGCTACCTCAGCTAATATTCAGTTAAAGTTAACGTTTGCTTCTTTCATACATTCTAAGCAATAGTGCTCGATATGTGTGCACATTAAAATAGTTTTTAGACCACTGTGCGCGACCTCAATAGCTGGCGACTGCAGTGCGCAGAGCTCTAATTTGATCAAATCTCAACACACACGAAATTCAACACGCATCGGCGCACATACATTGATTTGATAAAATCTCAGGACACACACACACACACATACATGGCTGAATGGCCTTCTAAAACGAAGGCATACGCCACGTGTACGCGGCGCCCCAGTGAGCAAATTTGTGTTACCGTAGCTGTAGTTTATTTGTATTTTTCCCTTTCGCATTAAGCTATATAAACCTATTATGTAATCCCACATATATATATACACATTATATACCCTCGATATATATGCACATATATATATATATACATATATATATCGTAATAAGAAATCGGCATTTGCCACGCATAGTGTGGCAAGTGCTCATCTAGGATATGTTAAAAGAAAACCTTTTCATTTCCACTTTTTAGATGCTTTTGAGTTGCCAGCAAAGTGCAAGATTTACACATAAACGAGATGTTTTGAGATGAGTTAAGATTAGTTCAATTGAGTTCAGTTGACGTTGAGAAACGATGATCAATAAAAACCAAAAAAGTCTTTGACTAAAAACGCTTGTGATGTTCTTTTTATTTCAATTCCTACCAAAAAAAAAAAAAATAATACGATTATCCAACCAAATGAAAAACAAACCCACCGAGCACTCACTTTGTACCACTCTGTACGTTGCCCAACAACTATTCTAAATGATCCGAAACCTAAAAAAAAAGAAATATATTCTCTCCCGGTCCCGGTTCATCCTGCGCTCAAAATTGTTTGACCAGAAAAACCAAAAAAAAAGTAGAAAAAAAAACTAAAAAGAAAAAAAGAATTGATAAATTAAAAATTGTGATGGCCTCAATTTTAGTTTAGTTTAAGTTCCATTGCAAAATACTTCTGTCGCTTCTACTTTCATACTTATTATTTGTTATCTGTATCTTTATCGTTATCGTTATCGTTATTGTTATCGCAGTCTGAACCTCTGCAAGTGCAAGCGTTTTTAATCAAAGATGGCCTCTGACCACAGATCGCGCGTTTTTATTGTTTCTGTTTCTCGATAGCAAAACCAACATAAATACTACAAATTTAAAATTAATAATTTTAAAACACAAAAAAAAAATACCAAAATGATACCAAAAATGCCAAAGACAAGCACAAATAAGTAGCTGAAAATACCAAAAAAGAAAACCAAAAAAAAGTCAAAAGCGAAAAAAAAATTTACAAAGATTTCGAAATTAATTTGAGCCCATCACAAATTTTTAATTTGCAATCAACGTCGGGCAGCTGCAGCTCTGTGTGGTTGTGGTTGTGCGTCTGGGTGGTGGTTGCGGTTGGGATTTGGGGTTTGAGGTGGGACCAGGTGGCTGGGTCAACTCTGGCTTTAAGCTTCAAGCTAAACAAAGCGCCTTTTGCAGCAGCGCGGCCCCAGCCTCGGGCATGGCCATGGCCATGCCGTCGAGCAGATCGAGCTGCTGATCGACGAGAAGTGCCGCATCCTGAACAAGACGGGCACGCCGAAGTCGAGTGCTCTGCACCTGGCCAACTGGATGAAAGGCCAGCTGGACAAGCAGCAGCAGCAGGCGCGACTGGCGGCCATCGCACGCTCCCAGGAGAACATTAGCGCCGAGGACGAGCAGCTGATCTTCAACA
Organism: Drosophila paranaensis; assembly: GCA_035047545.1. Lineage (NCBI taxonomy): Eukaryota > Metazoa > Arthropoda > Insecta > Diptera > Drosophilidae > Drosophila > Drosophila paranaensis. The sequence continues at coordinate 979,981 of JAWNPL010000207.1, read as the reverse complement.
GCGACAGCGAGCAGGACGAGCGCATCATCTACTGGACGCGCCAGCAGCTCGAGAAGCGCACCAAGGAGCTCAACCTGGCCAAGGAGATGGGCGGCCTCTCCGCCAAGCCGAACTTCGGGGGCAAGCGCCTGAGCGGCGTCGAGGAGCTCAGCATGAGCATGAGCGCCGCCTCGGACATCTACTCGGAGGCGGAGGTGGTGACCAGCCAGATCAGCCAATCGCATAGCACCACATCCGATAGCCAGGTGAGTGCCACACGCTTAGTCGGTAGTCCTTCTGATGCTAGAGATGGGCCTGAAGTTGTCGAGAACTTGAGAAGCTTGAGGGGCTGTGTTGCAGAGAACGGAATGAAGGAGCTATAGATGCACTGCTGTCTATATGGTAGATATATATGAATCATACTCCATAAGATTGGAGACTTATGAGCCTACGAATCCTTGCTAGACAGGGCGTTAGTTTGCTAGTTTAGAGAGGATATTCCAAAAGCATGATGTGAAAGAGCTCATGGAAATGAGTCAATTAAGCTAGAAGATATTTACATAGAGAAGATATTTATACAGAGCAGATATTTATATACTAGAAGATTTCTAAAAAAGAAACCTTTTAAATAAATACTGACAGACAGCCTACAAGAAAATTAAAAAATTATTATGAAGAGGTTTAACAGCAAAAGGTTTTTTTCCTTTTTCTTTTTTGCTGTTCTCTCCCAAATTTGTTGACTCCAGGAGTCTTTAAAATATGCTTAAATATCTGAAGTTTGACATATGGTCTAATATCTGAATGAATATCTGATATCGATTGTTATCGATCTTATGGCAATCGAAGAATTGATTAATAATTTGAAGTAAATGTTATCAAGATGAGTCTGAATTGGCGAAGAGTAGAAGTCTATAGTGAGAGCAGAACAAAGAGAGCTTTCGGGACTAGTGAACACACTTAACTCCGGTAGTATTTAGTCTCCTACTGAGTTTGATTCTTATGAGGCAGGGTTTTAATACCCTGACTCATGCGTAAATCATAAGTCCAATATAATTTATCGATCTTTGAGTTGGTATTTTTTAACCTTAGCTGAGTTTGTAATTCTCAGCGTGCATCGATTTATCTATTTCTGTTGCACTTACTTCTAGTCTGAGGCATAAACAGCTGCCAAGATGAGTATGAATCGGCTAGGAGTAATTTTTAAGTCTAGAGTAACAGCAGAACACAGAGAGTTACCAGGACTAGGTTGATAAGTCGTCTCCGAAGTATATATATTCATATCAGCCAACTATATTAGAAGAGACAGAGAGCTATCTATGACTTGGCATTCCCCCAGGCAAGCCAAGCCCCTAGCCCATCTCTAGCAGCAGCTATCCACGTAGTACGTATTGCTAGATTGCTGGTATTTTGTTTGGCGCTTCCTTCGCTTAGATCACCGTGCGCTCCAGTCCCATTGTGCTCGACAAGCTGGCGGTGTGCCGCCACTGCCACAAGAACTGCCAGCAGAGCGCGGCCAGCGGCAGCGGTGGGCGTGGCTCGGCTGGAGCGGATGCGGGCGGGGCGGGCGGCTCGTCGCTGCTGTGCAACTCGCTGAAGGTGCAGCACAGCCAGTCCTCGCCCAACCGCTGCTGCAAGCTGAACGGCACAGCCGGGACAGCTGGGCCAGCTAGTGCAGCCGGAGCTGTCGCTGTTGCTGGCAGTGGAACGGGCACTGGCAGCGTGACCAGCATCTCCAGCAGCACCATCACCGGGGAGCTGTCCTCGAAGGTAGTCGCTAGCAGCAGCCGGCGCGAGACCGGCGACACGGAGAGCGATGTCGCCCAACTAATCACCGACGAACTCTCGCTGTCCCAATCAGAGGCGACAGACGACAGCGTCAATGCGATGCCCAACAGCAGCAGCAGCAGCGCCAAGCTACGAGTTCTAGAGACGCCGCAGTCGCAGTCGCAGTCGCAGCCACTGCCCAACGGTCACTGCTCCGCGTCAGTCAACGCCTCCGCCTCCGCCTCCGCATCGGGTTCGCCGCAGCCGCCGCCCAGGCGCACGCGCATCGTGGCCCAGCTCTGCCAGGAGCCAGTGCGCCAGCAGGTGAAGGCCGTCGTGACCATCACGGAAACGGCCCGGATTATGCGCAACACCGAGCGCAGCTCCAGCGGCGGCTCGACAGCCACTTGCCATTGCCGCTGCTCGCCGGAGGACTTTACGCAGCTGGCGCCGGACAAGATGGAGCAGCAGACGTGCAAGCTGCTCGAGTCGCCCAAGCAGAAGACCAGCTCGGTGCAGCTCCAGCAGCAGCAGCAGCAGCAGCAACAGGAGGATGAGCAGCTCTCGCTGATGCTGATCGGGCTGGCGCAGTTCGCGCCGGCGGCCAAGCTGTGCGGAAAGGCAGAGGAGGCGCACCCGCCCACCATCGCTGTGGTGCCGCCCACGCCAGACGCGGTGCTCACCAAGACGAGCACCCACGTCTGGGACAACAGCGGCGGCGCTGCTGCAGGCATGGATCAGGTGACAACGACGGCCGCCAAGCAGCCGCGGCAGGCGATCATCGAGAACATACCGGAGGACTCGTGCGACGAGTCCCCGCTGGAGGAGGAGCCCCCCTACCGGCCCATGAGCAATGCGCTGCGTCGCTTCGGCACTATGTCCAGCCTCGAGAAGCTGCCCTCCGACGAGCTGGACGACGACCTGGAGCCGTACGCGCAGAACGGGCTGAACGAGGAGCTCGAGCACGAGGCGGACAACGACGGGGATGACGACGACGATGGCGAGGACGAGGACGACGACGAAGGCGACGATGATGTAGACGATGCGACGGCGGACAAGGCGCTCGCCCAGAATCTCCATGAGCTGACGGCCAACTGCTCGAGCGTGACCCTGACCAATGGCGACGTGCTGGCCAGCGGAGCGTGGACGAATCGAGCGGGCGCCTTCGTCACCGACAAGATGTCCTTCTTCGAGGAGTCGCGCGCCTTCATCGACAAGTACTTGGGCCGCTGGAACGCCAACGAGCAGCAGCAGCAGTCGTCGTCGGCCGCCAACCAGACGGCCTCCGAGACGGACGAACAGATGGACGAGTGCACCTCGGGCGCCACCAGTGGCGAGGAGGTCTGGGGCACGCCCACCAGCGGGGGCGAGAACGACGACATGCAGCTGATCAACTCGGAGAACACGCACTCGGTAAGTGTTAAGGGGATGGAGGCGCGCCTCTCCAAGACTCACTCTCAACCACTTTGTCCGTCCTGCAGTCACCCACCAAGTCGAGCACCTCCCTGAACGACGACGACGACACGGAGCTGATGATGGACGAGCTGCTGATGGCGCCGCCCATGACGGCGAGCACCATCCGCGGACTGCTGCCACGGTAAGGGACATCGATGTCCACACTAGAGCGAGATAGCCACACAAAGAGCAAGCGAGCGAGCGAGAGAGATAGCAATAACTAGCTCAAATTGTTAGATGCCCTAGACCTTATGTATCGATCGTACACCTAAGCAGCCCAGCTGATCTTTAGAGCTCTCATTTAGTAATCGCCTAAACCTACATACATATATACATACATACATACATATATATATATATATATATATTCTTCACCTTTTAAATGTTTGTCTTCTTTTTCGTAGTTTTTACAGGTGTTTCTTGCGTTCTTTCGTAACTCTATACACACAAGTAATCCCAATCAAAAACAAAAAACAAAACAAAAACAAACCCATTTCAATTCAATTCGTTATCCATTTTAGTATATCTGATTTCGATATATCTATATAAGTATACATATTATATATATCATTTGTTATCATCTTGGGTTAGTTCAACTTTCTTGGTGCAGACCAGCTGAGCCAGCCATCAGAACTAGTTTCATACTTCCGTAGTGCCTAGTCGAGTGTAATCATAGCTAACCTATATACGAGTATTTACTACATCAGCTCTAGTGCTATATACTATATATATATATATATGATCATATATACATATATGGTATATGTATAAACATTTTGCTCAATTCCAAAATTTATATCATTTCATCACACGCTCCGAAATTTGAAATTTAACAAAAAAAAAAAAACAAAATCAATTCGTTGCATCTCATATCGTATATCGAATCGTATATCGTAACTTGTAATGCTTAGACGCCGTCTTGAGCCCCTGTTCGAGGAGGAGACCGAGAGCGACGAAGAGAAAACCCAGCAGGACAGCGACGATATCAAAAAGGTGGGTCGTATTTAGAACAAATCAATCCGCAACTAAACTAATTAAATAACTATGAAATAAACTCAAAGAGTATCTGAATAAGCTCACCAATCGACAAAGGATCAAATCACATTTCAACACTTCTTCCCAGCTCTCATATTAATTTGTCATTCTTTCATTTATTTTGATTTCGCTGCTGGCATGAACTGAGAGACGCTCATGCAACCCGAACTCTGAACACCCGGGCAGCTATAGATACAATCAAATGTTTTCCTTACATGTTGTATACCCTGAAACTGAGCCTGAACCTGAACCTGAGTCTGAGCCAGAGTCTGAGCCAGAGTCTGAGTCTAAGTCTGAGTCTGAGTCTGAGCCAGAGTCTGAGTCTAAGTCTGAGTTTGATTCTGAGTCTGAGTCTGAGAGTGAGTGTGAGTATAAGTCTGAGTCTGAGTCTGAGTCTGAGTCTAAGTCTGAGTCTGAGCCAGAGCCTGACCCAGAGTCTGAGCCAGAGTCTGAGTCTAAGTCTGAGCCTGAGTTTGATTTTTAGTCTGAGTCCGACTTTCGTCTGTCTTACCATCTGTTCGTCCTTGTCCGGCTATCCCCCAGACTCACTATCCCTTCGATCTTCTGTCTTTCTGATTCGGAATACCTATTCCAATTCACATTATAAATTGAAAATCCTATAGATATTCCTTACTCTACAGACTGCTAGAGCAGATTTTATCCAATAATGCGAACCTGGAATAAATGATATATCAGTTCTGCACAGCGTTCAGGCTATGTCATAGTCGGTCACACCCGACTAGCGTACACATAAATGTCTAAGACTAGAGTTCTCCAAGTAAAATATTCTAATTTGTTCAATTTGTCAAGTTTTTGTTGATAAATGTTTAGTGATACTTCAATATCAGCATAAATGTTGTGCAATTTCTTTAATTGAAGTTTCCTTTGAACCCCCTTATGCTGCGAATGTGCCGCATGCATTGCCGTCAATCAAATCTCTGCTTGATTGATCGACTTTTCGATTGTTGATTGACATACGTTTCTTGTCTTTTATTTTCATATGCAACATAAACCACACAAATGTGCGCCAACTGCTTGACATCACCAACATCTTCATCACCATCATCATCATCATCATGAATCGATCAATCTATCAATCAATCAATCATATATATATGCATACATCAAACATATAAATATCTTTTCCCACTCTGTAAACTGTTAAAACTCTTGCAACACGCTTTCAATTTTATTCTATTCTTGTTGTTGTTGTTGTTGTTAACCCAATGTATTTCTGTGTGTGTGTGTGTGTGTGTGTGTGTGTGTGTTTGTGTGTGTGTGTGTGTGTTTGTGTGTGTGTGTGTGTTTGTTGGCTTGTGTGTGTATATACATATACATATATATAAAAATATATTTTAATATATATACAATATATAGAAAGTCGTAGTGAAATTAGTGAAGCTTTAGCCAAACCTGCAATACTGCGAGCTCATAAACATCACACGCCAGGACAGAGACCCGCGAGCGATTGACAACGATTGACAATCAAAATGAATGCACCAAATAATACAAAAACAATTCAAACAGCAAATATACATATATGTATATATATATATTTCAAAATCCGAAACCGAATCTGAATCCGCATCCAAATCGATATCGAACGAATCAAAGTCGAAACTCAAATCCAAAATCAAAATGAACCAGAACCAAAGAACAAACGAATCACTCATAAACCCCATCAAGTGCAAGCTGGATGCTTTATCAAAACCAGAATTGATTAGTTGAATTCTATTCCCAACAATTGGTAGGGGGAAGCAACGACAAATGGCCACTACCTAGAGGATTCGGCTGGAAGTTCAAGCGACGAGGAACCGGAGGAGCTGGAGCCGGAGCCGGATCCACACTCGAGCGAGGAGCGTCTGCAGCCGAATCTGGCCACCACGGCGCTGGGTCCACGGCCGCTGACAACCACCAGCAGCAGCACCAGTCGCACCACCATCATGCTGTTACCCACCACGGCCATTACGACGACGAACCAGCTGGAGGCAGTGCAGCTGCCACCAGCTCGAGCACCACCGCCACTGCCAGTGGCCTCATCCTGCGAGTATCTACTCGAACAGCGCGCGTCCGCGACTACGGCGACATCATCCACCAGGACGAGCTCAACGACAACGGCCGCAGCCAGCATGACGACGACGGTCATGATGACGACGACGACGACGACGACGACGATGATGAGTACGGCGATGCGGATCTCGGGGCCGGCAGCAGCGATGACGGCGAGTCGAGCTCCCTCATCGACTACTACAACAACCAGCAGCGGGAGCGGCACTATCAGCTGCGCCACCACCAGAGCCAACGTCAAGCCACCGAGATTTATACCACCGCCGCCGCCACCTCGTCGTCTGCTGCTTACGCAGACAAATCTAAGCGCTGCAACGGCCAAAACGGTAAGCCAGTCCCTAGCCAACATATAAGTATATATAATACTTTGTAGAACCCTCCTCCTCTCCTATCATCCCCTCTGTTACAGTTGTGTGTTCTCTATCTATGCTTTGATCTAACTGCTCTATATGTTCGTTTATTTGTTGTGGCTCTGTCATGCTGTACCTGGGGCACTGTAGAAAGACTATTGAGTTCCTAGCCCATCTTAACTTTTGACTCCCATCTGATATCCTGCGGTTCCTATCGAAAGTAGTTTCCAGCTTTTCTTCTTAATGTGTAGATCTTGAGCTATCACAACTACCATCTACTAAGGTCTTCAGGAAATAGGAAAAAGGAGTTCTTGAATCGATTTGTTGTTAGGATAAGTAAGGATATGGGATAAGTTTGAGCTATTACCTGTACCTTCGATATTTATATAAAAGAGATAACTCCTACGATAATGTAATCTACTAAAGCTGCAGGAGTAGAACTCTCTAATCATTGAGTTGCTGTCCCAGGAGAGTTACTACTTGAGGTCTAGTCCGCTAGGTAGCTGAGGCAGTCTCTTTTTGAAAGTAAACTAATCTACCCATTCTTCAACAGCGTTGCCTTTTACTTGATAGTATGAGGACTTTAGTTTTCAATAATTGATCTTCCTCTCGGTGTTTAGCAGCCACCTCAAAGAAAATCTGGCGGTACTGCTGACAGTGGCTGTTCGGCGGGTGCCGTCGACGCCGCCAGCGCTTCGCCCACAATCGGTATCGGGTCAAGGACAACGCCTGCGAGTACCAGAACCTCTGCACAGTCAGTGGCAGCGGCGTCGGGGCCGTTGGCAGCGGTGTCAGGCCCAAAACGCCCATCGTCAACGATAATCGAGACCTGCCTGCTGGGTACCGCAGTGCCGGCCGGCTCAGCCACTTCATCAGCAACAGTCTCGAGGACAGCAAAACCGATGCGGAGCAGCACGGAGAGCAGCCCAGCTGCAGCGGTGCCAGCGGCCAAGGAGCCGCCTCCGCCGCAGGCCCAGGCGCCGGCAACGCCAGCCGTACCGGACGCAGCCGGTACTCGTTCAGCGGGCGGTGCCCCAGTGCCGCACGTTGGCTGCGGCTTAAGTCCAAGGCTGGAAATGCGATTGGCTCTCAACCACGACATACTCGGGGACGAGGACTTGATCTGCTACGAGCCTGGTCCAGATCTAACAACTATTCTGGGGTAAGTCCGAAGGCTCTAGATCCAGATATGAAAGCCGGAATTGAGGGTGATTCCTTTTCCTTTTTTTTCCTTTAGGCACGACCTCTCCACATTTCATCGTCTGACGGGTCGCGATTTATTGAGTCGTTCAGCCACGAATCGGGTGCAGCCAAAAGAGGCTGTCATATCGTACTCTCAACATCGCAACTCCAAGATGGACACGCCGACGGTGAACCGGCGACCACGTCCCGCCGTGGCGACTACGTCCGGGCAGAGGAGCCACAGCAGCAGCAGCCACGGAAGTCCGCGCGCCGCTGGTTCAGCTCGTGCCGGCGTCGCAGGTCCACAACGCCAGCATCCAAGTCCAAATACATGGAGCAATTCTGCATCTGCGGGTCGAGCAGGCGGCGCGAGCGCCGCCGTCGCCGACAGCAGCACAAGCTGCAACAGCAGCAGCGGCGCGAGCAAATTAGGCGATCTGGAAATCTTAGCGAGACGCGAGAAGATATACTCCATGTCTCAATCGAGGAGTGGCTATCGAGTCAAGGCGACATCCGGGACAACAACAACGAGAATGAGAACGACGACGACGACGATGGCAACGAGACGCGACTGTTCCTCGACAACGAGCCGAGCAGCAGCAGTAGTCTCTCTGACGAGGACGATGAGTACTACTTCGATGGACGCAGTGGCAACAACAACAACAATAGCAACAACAACAACAACGACTGAAGCGAGCCTCGAAACCGAAGTGGGCAAATCAAACCGTTTGTACGTCTCCCCCCCCCCCCCCCCCCTCGGCCCTTATCGCGTGTGAATCGATAATCTATAGCTTTCCTGATGTTCTCCAATGCAGAATCAACTTTATCAAGCGCCGCAACTCGGAGATAACAGCCAGCGGCAGCAGCAGCAGCAACAATCCCAACAACTCCGACAGCACACTCGGTGGCGAGTCCCAGCTGCAGCTGCAGCTCCACGGCAGCCAGCAGCTGTTGAGGCAGGCGCCGGAAAATGCGGACATGGCACAAATGTCGCCACGCAAAGACAACGTAGGTGGAATACAGATCTCTACTCCACTTGGGCTGACTTCCTTTATTCCTTAATTTCCTTGCCTGGCTTTGCGCTCATCATAATTCTTCCTTTACAATATCTCCTTGCTATTTCCTTTCCCCTTTTCCTTCTGCATATTTTATCCTTTATCTTCAATATTCCTTCTTTATTCCGAAGTATTGGTTAAGTAAGTAGGTTTATTAGTATTTTTAGCAAGTTTTCGTTAGTATTCGCTCTTACTACTTTTTCCTTAATCCGTTTTCCTTTATCAGTTTTCCTCATCATCCTATTAGCTTCGCTTTAACTCCCAAGTTACGATTTCTTCCTTCTTTTCTCTACATGTATTTCTATCTTTATACATCCTTCTCTTTATTTATACCTATTTATCCGTTCTCAATACATCTTCCCTTGGTATTTCTTTCTTCTAAATATTTGATACTCTACTGCAGGACAAGCCCTCGCTGAACCGACGCCTGTGGAAGCAAATCACCAAACGAAGACGCACCAACTCCGTATCCCAAATAGTCGCTGGCTAAGCAAAGAGGCGGCTCACACCAACACCAACACACGCAGACACTCAACACACGCACTCTTCTCTTTCCCTTCCACTATCTCTCTCTTTCTCTGTCTCTCTCTTAGATAGAGCTACTTGTGCACACGAGTATCCGCGTTCAGCTGTGTGATATTTGCCAGCGAAGTGCTTTCATTGTGTTGTACGTGTAGAGCATTTAGTTAAGTCCTTAGTTTAGTTAGTCACATTGTGCGGGGGAGCTTCACTAGTTCCTCGAAAACTGTGCAGCCAGAGGCCGTTCCAGTCCTGAGCGGCAACATTCTGAGGAGAGCCATCAACTGTTTACTTTAGTAGAGTCGAATAATGCCCGACTTAACGATCTTTTACGAGTTGCTGTCCCTAGAACTGAGCTGTCTTAAGTAGCCCGTAGTAGGTTTTCTACTCTTAATCTTAAGTAGCCCGGACAGTTACTGCTGGCAGTCAAATCTCCAGCTCTGCGTACCGTGATGGCCTGCAGATCGATCGAAGCTGAAACTGAATATTTAGATAAATTGAGCAAACTTACATCAAAAAGTGACGATGATGATGACGATGATGATGTTAGATGGAACAGAACTATGTAATATTTATGCTAAGTTTTTTGATACTTACGAACTTTGTAGCTAGTAAAACCCAATGAAACGATGAATGACGGTTGCGTCCAATTGCCTCCAAGTGCAATGCGACTCCTGCCTCTGCCAATCAGGCCAAGACCGAAGCCAAATCACAATATCTCTCAACCTAGAAATACGAACAGCCAAAGACAAAATGGGACAACGAATGCAGCTGCCTGGAGGCAAGGCTTTACTAATTGTTAATCAATATAAATACATACGAAGCAAAGCAGCTTTTATGGACGGGTTAAAGGGCACACACATACACACACACTCACACACACACACACATATATACACAATCCAGCCAAAAGTCAGGAGTTATAGCAAAAGGGAAGCATATGAAATATGCTTCGACTATTTTTTAGAAAATGAAATCGCAATTGATAGAAGTCAAATTAGTTTAGCTTTGCACTGGATTAGCCAGTGGACAAGGAGGGGGAGGAGCTTTCAAATTGTGTGTGTTTTTGTTTTTCGTCGTCTCTTATTTCATTCGAATGAAATTGCCTTAAATTATATGAACTATTTAACTATTTATTGTATTTGTAGCTTAACATTTATACATCTTGTGGCATTTTGCAGTTGTCATTTGTCCAGTAAAGAAAATAGCATAACAAAAAGAAGAGCAAACTATAAGAAGGAGCTAGTAAGAAGTAAGAAGTCGGGCATAACCGACTGCACAACACTCATTCACAGTTCAGTGTAAAGAAAGAAAAATAAATATTTTGGAATTGACTAAAAAGGAAATCAGAGAGCTAGCCTTAACCCTAGTACCTTTCATATTCAAAATTTGCAATCTGCAAGCCAATATACTCTCTTTCGATTTCTGTGAATGAGTATTTAGCCAGCAGTTAGAGTAATTGGAACTCGCGTAGTCGCTGTAGAGCGAAATTTTAAGCAATTCCCATAAATTTTGTCTCTTAACTATTTACAGCATATTTACATGAATTTTTTTTTTTTTTTTTGGTCAGATTCACAGTTAGATTATGGGTAGGAGCAATGTGTGCATACGTAGGTCCAGCGAGATCTATATTTATGTGCACTTTGTAGTTTATTTCACATTGAAATTGTTGAACGCAAACAAATTATACGAAATTAATAATAAAACAAAACGAATGAAAAAACAAAAGACAAATGATCAAGTACATTTATCAGCTTTAATAGAAATTCTAATTAAAAAAAAAAATACAGACAGACATATGTAGTTATACAAATAATATACTATACTATATATAGAGATATATAGAGATATATATGAAAGAAAAATACTTTGAATAGCATAAAGATCGAATTATTAGGCATTTATCACTTTTAAACATTATACAACACTGGACATCAAACTGTGCATGTGAGAGGCCCATTTACACAACAGCTAGAGAAGCCGTCCCCACAACAAACATTTTTTTTATCTATTATTTATATACATATAAATATATATATATGTGCATAAATTACTTTGTAAATCTAAGTGAAGATTTGAAATACGAATTCAATACACAATTAGGATGAATATTTGATGCTATTATTATGGACGTTTGGTTGCTTTTGTGATTTGATCATTAGATTGTAAATTGATAAACTTAGCGAAACAGAATTTTCCTCTTGAAATTCAATAGTAAATTCCATTATTTGAGAGAAGCAGAAAGCGAACAACACACGAAAAAAAGAAAAAAAAAACACATGAAATTCTAAATAAATCAAAACTCGAAAAATTAACTCAAGAAAGATGCGTTTGAACTGGTATTTGGGTAACTCTAAGAGACGATTAAGGACAAGATGCATAAAGAGGAATTGCAATATAAATGAAATTGAAAGTAAATCAAAGTTATAAATATAACTGAAGAAAGATATTTTTAGCTGGTATATGGGTTGCTCTATGAGCTAAAAGTCATTGCAACGCTTAAGGACAACAGGCACAAAGTGGAACTGCAAAAAACATTAAATTGAAAGTGAATCAAAGTCAGAAATATAAATAGAGAAGCATTCCTCATAACTGGTATTTGGGTTGCTCTAAGAAACGTTTAAGGACAAGTTGCACAAAGAGCAAATGCAAAATAAATATAATTAAAAATATAAATAAATCTGATTCACTAATGAAGGATTTGTTTAACAAATATTTAAGTTGCTCTAAGAGCTAGGCATCAGCGCAACGCTTAAGGACAGCGGGCACAAAGAGGAATTGCAAAATATATTTAAATGCTGGCCATATTTAAGCTTCATTTGCTGCTGCATAACGAAATTATAATTCTCGAGCGCTGACCGCAGTGAGGTCGTGGGAAATTAATGATTTTAGCAATGCATTTGCACTTTATTTCCCTTGATTGATTGCCGAGTACCGCCGCCGCCGCCGCCGCCGCCTCCTCTGCTGTCCGCTCAATGTGCAGCAATGAACGTATCCGGCTCTCCATATGCCATCAAAAACGATCTATGTATAGTTCTGATTGCACATCGCATCGCTGGCCACGAATAGCAATAACAATGGCAAAGAAAAGAGAGAGAGAGAGAAAAAAAAAACAAACTGAAAATTAATTGTCGGGCCCAGGCCTAGACCCCAGCTTTGGCCTCTGCTGACGTCGCCGTCGCTGAGTCCCGTTTGGTGCGTGCAGTGAAATGCAGTTTTGAAGCGTGCCGAACAAAAAATGTGGGAGAGCGCAGCACGCTCGCTCTCTTTTGGGTGTAGCTGCGCCTGCTGCTCGGTAGCTGCCGAGGTTCGTTCAGAGAGCGTGGCGCCCTCGTCGTCGTCGACGTCGTCGTCGCAGCTGTTGCTACCGAGCTTTAGCGAGCTCAAAGCTGCCGTCGCTCAGCTGAGCGCTCAGTTTGAAAACGAGTTTCGTGGCGAACGGTCGATCAGCGCCAGTCGTAGTCGCCGTGGCCCTATAGAATTTCGCCGCAGCCTCTCGCCTCTGCCTGTCTGTGTGTGTGTGTCTCTCTGCCTGTGTGCGTGTGTACGTGCGTATATTGTTGCATTGTTTATTTACATACATTACATGTTTCTCCGTTTAATTGGCCAGCGACTGCAATTGTGTGTGTCTGTGTGTGGGCAGTCGCTTAGTAAATATTAGTTTCGGTCTTTTTGTTGTTGTTGTTACTTTTTTTTTTAATTTGTTTTTTTTTTTGTGCTTTCCCAAAAAAAAAATCAAAAATCAAAACTGCAGTGTGTGTGTGTGTGTGCTTAACTGCATGTGAACTAACAGGAAATAACGAGCAATTAAACAAACGACGTTGACGCAGGCGCAGACGCACTCGCAGTCGCCTATGCCGTTGCCAGCGCAGTTAGAACTATGGAGCCCAAGACTCGCTAATTGAGGTCGTCGCTAGGTAAGTTGTGATCTGACTAATGTCTCTTCTTCTTATACTTCTTCCACTTCTTGCTGCTGCTGCTGCTGCCGCTGCTTCCGTTTGCCTTAGCCAAGATTGAAATTCACAAACAACGGCAGCAGCGGCAGCGCTCACGAAGTGCGCCTCAGATACACAGAGACATAGATACAGAGATAGACAAAAGATACACGGATACACGCTGAGGTGGCGAGCGTACGTAGACAAACGGTAAATAATGCCGGTGCTTTGGCTGCTCCGCCCGTAACTCCCCAAGGCAAAATTTGCAGCACGCACCGTGGCACGCAACTCAATCAAAATGTAATTGCATCAAATGTGCTTTAATTTACTAAAATGCATTCAGCGAAAGAGAGAGAATTGCTGAAGCGCAGCTGTGATACACTATATATATATATATATATAACTAAGTCTGCTTTGACTATATATATATATGTATATAGTCTAATAACTATATTTGATATTAAGTTTATTATAAACAGAAATTCCAATTAATTATTTATTGCACTATGTAAGTGGAGCTCATTAGTGTGAGCTATAAATCTAAGATATATATATATATCTGTATAATTCATATATATTTTGTTGTATATATGCATATACATATAGACTTATGCCCAGCAATCCAATTGCCTAATAGCTCTTCGAATTTCACTTGAACATTTTGATTTTCCGCTATACATTTAAGTGTCGGCAATTATGCATGCACTTGCCCCACTGTGCGGCAAATCAAAATGACAGATAGACGCTGTAACTGCAGCTGTGTGAAGTCCGCTGGAGTTTAGTGTTAGCAGCAGTGAAAGCAGCATCAAATCTGCGTCTGCTCTATCTCTATCTGTATCTGTATCTGTATCTGTATCTGTATCTGTATCTGTATCTGTATCTGTATCTCTATCTGTATCAGCAACTGTAGCTGTGTCTATCGCCAGCTGAGAACCTAACTGCTGCTGCTGCAGCTGGCATTCCATCAGCAACAGCATCATCAACATCATCATCATCAGCATCTTCTGAGAGTCAACAGCAATAATAATTATCTGACTAGCTGGCCGCATAACTATCTGCTGATGCTGTCCCCCAAAGCCACAACGGAAACGCGCCACTTGCTTTCAGATCGCTTTTCGGCTTCTATATATATATATATATATATATATATATATATATATATATATATATATATATATTTATATATATATCCACCTCTATTGGTTCGTGTGGCTTAAGGTCAAAAACCACAGCTGCTAAATGCATATTAAGTAATTTGTAGCGAACCGAAAACAAACGCCGCAGATAACACATCTATGCGGATGTGCGGACATATAGATACAAAGATACAAAGATACATTGCCTATCTCGATCGTTGTTGCTGTTGCTGTTGTGCAGTCAACAAGTTTTAGTGCCAAAACGGCAAGTGCAAAAATTGATTAACAGACAAACTGGTTAAAGATGGAGAGCCATTACCTACCTTACCCGCAACCCAACACCCCCCACTCCGACCCCACTCGCTCCGCCTCTTGAGCTGTTTAAATTTTATAAAATTGCTGCTGAAAAGTTTTTTTTAATTGAATCTCGTATAAAAATCAAACGCAACGCAAAACAGTTAAAAGCAAATAAAGCGCCGACAAAACTATAATGATCATCGCCATCATAATCATGTCAATGATGACAATCATCATAATCATAATGCACAATGATCATTGGAACTTGGAGCTTGGAACTTGGAACTTGGATCTGACTGCTGTGTGATTGTCTGATGAAGTCTTTATTTCCATTTTTTTCCTTCTCCTTTTGATTAATTGAAAACTCTTGCCAAGGGAATTATAAATATATATGTTGTTTTTGCCGATAATTGTATTACGCATTATAAAAAGTAGATCACTTCGTATGTGGGGATATACTATATACATACATATATTTGTATACTTGTGTATATATGATCTATATATGTAGAACGGCTTAGCTATATGCAAAGATAGATCAAAGTGTTTTAGGCAAACTTGATCGGGTCAGTATAATACCTTTTGAAGAATCTAGATGCTATATTTCTGATCAACTAGATACAAGAGCTATCTAATATAATATATATAAATCTGTTCAAATGATGTCTAGTCGTCACAGATATGGATAGATATAGGTAGACATGTATAAATATTGATAGATATAGATAGATGTGGATAAATATAGATAGCTATATACAGATATAGATAGATAGATAAAGATATAGGTAGATATATAGATAGATATAGACAGATGTAGATAGATACAGATAGATACAGATAGATATAGATGGATATAGACAGATATGGATTGATATAAATATAAGATACACAGACAGCTATAAATAGATATGATGGATGGTATATATAGATGGGTTGATATAGGCAGATAAATAGATAGATATATAAACAGATTGCTACATGTATGTACATATAGATATATGGATGGGTTCATATATTGATTTATTATGTTAACCTTAATATTTATTATAATGTAGATTTATAGAATATAGATTTATTATATGTATATCCCTTCATTTGCCTAGCCCTTTTAGGTTCTTTCAGCAGCTCTGCAAATTTCCAGTGACTCTCTAGGCAAGGGTATCCCATTTCCAGCTCGCACAAATCTTCTCTTATTTACTTTATATATATGTACATAATTTTTTAAATTTTTATTTTTATATATTTCTTCTTCTTTTTTTATTTGGCAAGTTTGTTAAGCTTAGCATTTCACTGGACAGCGACAAAGTGAGCGAGTGACAAACTGGTTTTCCAGCTTATTGAGTTTTGTACATTTGCATCGCACGCAAAAGCGCTTCAAATGTTTTTGTTTTCTTCGTTTGGTTTGTTTTTTTTATGATTTTGATTTTGATTCAATAACAAGATGTGCTTCGGTTCTCAAGGTATATGAACTCAAAAGTAAACGACGCAAAACCATATATAAATATATATAGAAATTGTTCGCTGAAGCTTTGGCTGGGCAACCCCAACCCCAACCCCAACCTCAACCCTTATTTTGAAAAGTGTCAGCAGCAGCTGTCTGAAGCTTAAAGAGAATATGAAAAGAATATGTTTGAGGCATACATATAGTATACATATATATATATATATATATATATATATATATATATATATATATGAGTGTGTGCCTCATATAGAGCTAAGCCTTGAACTGCTTTTGCTTTGTTCCCAGACAATTGACAGGGCTTTGCCTGCTTCGCCCCTTGTCTCTGTGTGTGCGTGTGCGTGTGCGTGTGCGTGTGTTCATCTACTCGTCTATTGAGCACATTCTGATTGCCCACCAGGTACATTTCCATTCACGTTCCACTCACTTTCATTCGAACAGATCTCGCGCCGATCTGTTGCCCTTCCCAACAGAAACCATCGTCGAGATCTGGGAGACCTTTCTAATTTGTATGGCCTGAGCTCGCTCGATGTGTGCCTGATTTTTCACTGATTTCGCACGCATTCCCTCACTCGTTCGGTTCAATTGGCGTTTATCCGCTAATTGATTGACTTTTCCTACCACACACAGATATATATCTATATCCCCCTCTCTCTCTCTCCCTCTCTCTCTCTCTCTTTCTCTCTCTGTGTGTGGAAGTACAATGCACTTGTCTCAAATCACTTTTTGTTTGGCCCTGACTCATTTGGCATTGTTTATCGATAACTCTTACAATGATCGCTGTTCATTATGGATTGTGGCTTTCGGCTCGCTCGGCTTGTGGCTAAACCTGATCGCCAATTGGAATTAACAGTCTGTCTAAGCATTTGATATATGTACATAGGTGCACTCTCAGCTTGGTTCATACCGCCTTTTGCCTGCTTATTTCGTTTCGCAATCGTTTCTGGTTATTCGATTTTGGATCGGTTATACAGCAGTTCTTGGCTATCGGATGTCCGAGAGCTCTTGCATAATACATACAGATCTATTCCGTATCTCTCTGTCTCTCGCCTTATCTCCACTTTCTTCGCGTTCATTTCCTTTTCGTGTGTGGGTACGCTTCAGATCTTGCTTAATGTGTTCTTCAGGGTACTTGAACTTCTCTCGTTCCTTCTCTTCTTGTGCTATCTGCCATCTCGCTCTAACTGCTGCCAACGTACAGACAATGGAACCCCATGGCGGTGACGATGGCTCCGATTGCTCTCCGGTTCTTTGACTATGCTTCTGCATTGTCTCGGAGCCAGCTCTATGCCAAACAGAATAATTAGAATCATGCATAGCTGCCACTTACACAGGGTGTGTGCGACACTGACTGTGTGTGTGTGTTTGTGTGTGTGTCTATGTGTGTGTGTGTGTGAGTTCGCTGACTGACTGACTGACTGTGACTATAACCGTAGCTACTGGCAGCGGAGAGCGCTTCGAACTTGGCGCTTGGAGCTGCTCATAATCAGATGCCATAGCCATTGCCAACGCGTACACTGCAAGAAATTTATGTGTAGAAAGGGCTATAAATATGATAAGATTAACTCTATTGGCTGCAGTTTATTACTATATATTTATATTATATAAATAAGCAAATACTACGACTTGAAAATATAACAAAAAAAAGTATTGAAAAAAAAAATTATTTTTAAAAACAAATTAAATAAACTATTAAAAAAATACAAATATATAAAAATAAAATATATATTTAATAATAAAAAAAAAATATAAAAATAAATCAATTAAGTAAATAAACAAAATAAAGTGAAATAAATAAAATAAAAATAAAATGAAAATAAAAATAAATAATTAAAATAATAAAGTAACAAAATAAATTACAAAATAAAAAATACTACATATTTACAATAAAGTTATTCTTTTATTTATTTTTTTATAAATGTGTAAAATAAATAAAAGCAAAAATTATTAAAATGCCTAATCTTAAATATAAAATTAAAACTAGGTTCATTTTTAAAAATATTTAATATCTTAACAATATTTTGTTCTGTATAAAAATTCAAGTGTTTGCAGCACTCCACGATTCGGCTCAGTGTATTCAGCTCTGCTTTTTGGCTTGTCGCTCATTAAACATGGCTGCGCGCCTGTGCTAAGCAATTACAAAGCCAAAAGAATCGGAGAAACAAACAGTTTATTATAATATATATTTTTTTATTTTTATTTTATTATTGCTTTTATGTTTTTATTTACTTCGTTGTGGCCAAAAGCAAATGGTCGAAACGTTACAAAAATTGATTGCCGACAAAGTCCAGCAATTACCTGGAAGTTCGATGAGCGCGGCTTGTACCGCTGTCCAGTGTCCCACTGTCCGCTGTCCGCTGTCCGCTGTCCGCTGTCCGCCGATGCTGCCATTAATCACGGCTCGGCAAATTGAATTCTGTGCATGTAGCTTCCCCAACAAAAGTCGACAAATTAACGTGTTTTTAATTGGAGCCGGCCAACTGGGCGCACTAAAAGTAGCAGCTAAAAGCTAAAAGCCAACAGCCAAGCAACAGTCAACAGACAACAACAGCAGACAACAACAACAACAACAATGGGCAATTGTCATGCGGAGTCGTTGAACTCGTCCAAGTTATGCGCCAAGTTAATTATGATAAAAGCGGCTCGAGTCTGATCGCTGATTTGCGATTTGCGTCTTTATTGCAGACAAATATAGATATAGACAGAGATTGACAAATATATATATATATATATATATATATATGTTCATATAGTTAAAAGTCAAAGAAGAAGAGCAAGAGCAACTGTCATAGAAGAGCTCCAATTGCAGCTCACAGTCTGACCTTGACAAGGGCGCGCGCTATTATAAAACGTGTTTACCAACACTCAACGCTCGCAATTTGTGACAAACCGGTCTAAATTGCCTGCCCCCTGACGCCCGCCCACGCCTGGGCTAAGAGTCTAGCAACGCTTCACAGATTTTCATGTCAACAGTATGCGAGCACGGGTCACGCCCTCTCTCTCTCCCTCTCTCTCTCTGTCTCTCTTTGGGCTGCCCTGCCCAGTTGGACTCGCCAGTCCAACTCCAGCTCAATTGAATGCATTTTCATTTTGAATTTCTTTTCATTTTCACATTTCGCTTTTCTTATTATATTTTCAATTACAAGTTCGTTGGAAAGCGTGAAAACGCACTGATTTCGATTTTCCGGCAGCTAAAGTCCAGGGAAAACACTTTTCCATTTAAACTAAGTGTAACTCTATATGTTTTAATATATCTCGTTCAATAGTAAGTCGCATGATATAACTGACTTTGTGTACCTGACTTTTGCGCACCTGCATTTGCCACACATATCTCTCTCTCTCTCTCTCTCTCTTTCTCTCTCAGACTGTTATGAAACCAATCGAGTTATTCATATGCGAAACGTGATCAAATGTGATTTCGATTTGGATTTGGATCTATGTAGGTTGCAGTCAAAGTTTTTTATGCATTTCTAACTGTGTTCTCAAACTTAAGGAGGTGCCATGGAAAATAGAATAAAGAAAATTATAGAAAATATAAATAATTATGGACTGAACAGCAACAGGACTAGATATTATACAGAAATATCAGTATATAGCTTAATCTGAACTATGTTAACCGAGAACTTTCCAACACTTTTTCACAGTCTTAACAGTACTGTAACAGTAGTGTTAACAATCATTGACAGGATTAACAGTACTGTAAAGATTTAACAGCAATTGACTGTGCCAACAGTACTGTACAGTGTTAACAATACTGTACAGTGTTAACAATACTGTACAGTGTTAACAATACTGTACACTGTTAATAATACTGTGCAGTGTTAACAATACTTTACAGCGTTAGCAGTACTGCACAGTGTTAACAGCACTGCACTGCGCTAACAGTATAATATTAACAGTGTTGTAGAAACTTTCAACAGCATTTGAAGTACTTTCGACTTCACCAACACTGCTTTCATGTCATTATTATTAACAAACAGCCTTGTCAGCCCACAGGAAAGCTTTATGTGGCAACCACGGAAAACTTTCGCTTGACATTTGCAAGCCTTGTCGACGTTTTTCAACACTGTTTGGCATTTTGTAGCCGTCAACAACTTTTTGCCTTCAACTTCGCCTTGCTCACTGGCAAATGATTAAGTGGCTAAGTCGTTTTTCAACACTGCCTGGCCATCCATTTGGCAATCCATTTGAGCGTAAACGCTCTTAAGCCCACAGACTTGACGCTAAGCAGCCCATTCAGAGGCCATTTAGGCAGCGCTCCAGCTGAGCTATGCCCTCTGCTAGGGATTTCTTATGCTCTGTTTTTAGCCGTTTGTTTTTTTCTTTGAAAAACTTTTTTTATTTTTGTTTTTTAGTTGTGTTTGCTGTGGTTCGGTTCGTTGATTTCTTTTGTTTTGTCGCTTGCATAATTTCTGCTTTTGGTGTGCTCTGCGGTTTCTGTGTGTTTTCTGTTTTGTCTGCCATTTGATTTGTATTATTACTTAATTGCTTTGAACCTGAAAAGAGCCAAAGGTGTATAAAATAAATTTGAAAAGCAAAAACAAATCAAACACCTCCCATTCGCAGCGACCGTCTGCGTATGTAAATAGCCCAAAACAGACCAAAATATTTACATAAATTTCGTGTGTAAATTCTTTCTTACTGTTTTTTTCGGCTTTTTTTTTTGCTGTGGATCGTCTGGTTCCACACGCGCCACACTCAGCAACAAAATTTTGATATATGAACGAAATGGATAAAAAAAAAGCCAAAAAAAAAAAAGAGAAGAAAAAAACTTAAAGCTAACAATTCCAGTTGACTTCAGTGTCACCAATGTCGCTGACATTGAAAATCGGGCTGAGAGCAGCTGGAACACGAACGGAGAAGCACAAGCAGAGGAAGAAGCAGAGAAGAAGACGAAAAGAAAAGCGTAGCTGAAATGTGAGCGGCATTCGCATTGAGGCAAATGGGTCACAGCTAACCAAATGTTGGGCAAGGGCCACTCAGAGACGTGCGTAAAATACAGCGACTGCGACTCCGACTCCGATTCCAATTCAGAGACTCGAGAGTCCGACTGCGAGTCCGCGTTCGAGTCCAAAGATACATGTACCCAAAACATTGCGATCTAGTTGTATAATATCATTTGAAAACGTGACTAAGTTCATCAAATGCCCAGGAAACTAGCTCAGCTAAACACAACTAAAGAGTTTGTAGAATTGTCAGAGGTCCGAATAGATATGGAAAGCACATGTAGAACAGTAGCTGAGCAGCAGCTGGACAGATAGCTATAGAATGTATGTTAACCAATGTTCAAAGAACTTTGCATGACTCGTAGTATGGATTTCTACTCACAGCTTTTTCATGGTCTTAGAATTCTAGATAAAGGAACTCTTGAACTCTGTCTGACTCTAGCTCGGGTATTCCTAGTCCGATTTTAGACTAGAATATCATTTCGGACTCGTAAGAAGCACGACTATCACAATTTGCACTCCTTTTCTCAGTTGTAGCTATGTGGTATACATGTAGTACAGAAAATAACAGCTAATCAATAGATTGGCGAATAAATGTAGATAATGTGGACCAACTAATGTTCAATGGTAGGCAGGTATACATAAGGTTTAATAGATATTTAGTTAGAGGCTCAAATTACATGAGATCTGATTCGAAACTTCTAGCTAATTTAAATAAGTATAGATAGGTAAGACTCCATTGGAAGTAGCAGCATAATATAAGCTGAAAGGTTCTCTCTTCCACTCTCTCTCTCCCTCTCTCTCTCTATCACACAATCGATCTGCCTGGAGTTGTTTAAGTTATACATTGTGTGCTATATCTCGCCTTTTCTTTTATCTTTCAGCTATATAAATCTATAGTCTTTTGTCCCTGGCTAGGAATCTGCACACAAATAAAAGCCAAATTCAATTTAAAAATCTCAAAACTAAATTAAATCAGTGCTTTTTTTTCTAGAGTTATATCTTGCATAATTAGGAACGATACCACTCAGTATATATCTCTCTATAATACTTTAAAATATGCAAAAAGAAAAAGAAGAAGAAGAAATTGCTCAAAAATTGCGCAAGAGCCGAAAATATTCGAAATCGCAGCTACGTGACTTGGTTGAGCTATATACGAAATGGCTAATCAAGGTAAACTGGGTAAACAGAACGATTCGCGAATCCACTTAGGAATTCCCAGAAGCTGTACCCAATAAAGCTAAAGTGAAATTGTAAACAATTCCGTAGTCCACGTCGAGTCTTTCGTCGTATAAATAAATAAGCGAATTTTGAGGAGAAAAAACCAACTTCCTGATTCGTTAGATAGAGAAGTAGATTTTTCTTAGCTGACTTGACAATTTGTAATTGAATATGCGATATATCTATATATATATATATATATATATATATATATATATATATATTGAACCACACGAGTCTGCAAGATGTTGGGCAAGGCCCAGTTGGAGACGTGCGTAAAATACTCCTAAGACGCGCCTCTATTGTATAATGCGATTGTTAGGAGGAGGCAACAATACGATACGATATACATAGACGTGACATGGCTGAGTTATAAGAGGCTTAGCTGCAGATTTATATAAGTTAGTTAGGCGGGCTGGGAGCTGGGAAGAGACTAGCGAATTCCATTAGCCAAATGGCCAAACGGCTCAAATCATATGGCTCGGCTCGGCTCGGCTTGGCTTGGCTTGCGTGTTGCAAGTGCTTCCTGCTTGGCGAACATGCAACACGCACTGGACACTGCACAGCCAAACAGAGACAGATAGATAGAGAGAGAGGGAGAAGGGGAGCTGGAGAAAGGGAGACTTGTTTGGCCAGTACTGAATACTGGATACTCGATTTTGGGGCAGCAGAAAGTAAAACTCGCGTTGTTGCAACTGTTGTTGTTGTTGCTGTTGTTGCTGTTGTTGCTGTTGTTGTCGCAGCTGTTTGTATTTGCTTGTTTTGTTTTTGTTGCTGTGGGTCTTTTGGGTCCGCGCCTGGGACAGCTGCAGGTGACATACATTTTTCGGCAGCATGTCCTAAAATAATTTTACTTTTTCTCGCCGGCCCAACTCGTTTCGCGACTCGAACTCCGACTACTTTCTCCGGCAACAATGTTGTCGTTCTTCACCATCAGCTTGGAATGCCTTGCTGGTTTTTCTAGTTAGCATTTAGCACCTTGTCGGGCTCCAATTTCAGTTCCCATTCCGATTCCAAGGTCGAGCATAGCCAGCTGTCAGCTGTACAATTTCACTCTCACCCTCTCACCCTCTCTCCATCTCTCCCTCTGTCCCTCTCTCCCGCTCAGTCACACATTCCAATTGGCGTATACTTAATTTGCAATTGCAAATTACCAAAATCCGTGTCCAGTCAATGACTTTTTGGCCTATGCAATTGCAGCTGAGTTTCTTCAGGCGAGTCCAAGCTGGAAAGCTGACACTCAGCTACAGCAACAACAACGCCAACAACAACACCTGTCCAGTATCGAGTGTTGCTGGCTGTCAGGTTTGCTTTGGTAATCGATACAACAGGGTCAGCAGACCGCAGCCCTCGGATGCATTTCTTGCAGTTCCGCTGAAATCACAAAGTGTTCAAATATTTGTTCATCACAAGCCAGAGATACGCACCAAATAATAAGAAATGACAAATATATACTATGAGTGAGAGGCCAAAAGAGAGAGCGAGAGAGAGAGAGATTGAGCGAGTGTGTGAAAGACTGCAAAGGAATTGATCTTTATGACTTCAGACTTAGATATATTGGATAAAGATTCGCTTCTAATATACCTCAGTTTGAACTCTTCAATATACTATATATATCTAGCACATATCTTATATACTATACCAGTATATACCATATTAAAAACAATATCCCATAGCTATATAGGCTTATATTTGATAATGATATATATGATATATTTCATATTTACCAGATTTATATATATATATATTTATTATAATAATATTTATATATATATGGTATTACTAGACTGATTAATGTAGAGGGGATGATTAGGAAGATATGCCATATGTATACTAGAAGATATATGCTATATGTTGTATATAGATATAGTACATATACTAGATATAGTATATATAGTAGAGCATATATTAGTCCAGTATATATATCCAGTATAGCCTACACTTATGTAGTTTATATACTATTATACATACTATTCCAGTACATGCACTATAATACATAATAATCTAGTATATGTACTATAATATAACAGAGTCCAGTATATAGTAATCTTATATATGAAATACTACTCTGAAAAACTCCTTAAATATCCATCACAGATCAGCAAAGCAACCAAAGTAGTCTCGTAAGTCTCTCGTCTTCCATATAAACAATCTTGAAATGTTGCTATCATATTTCATTGTGATCCGCACTAAGGTTAGCTTGAGCTATGCACATATATTCACATGTTTAGTGTTGACTAACGTAGGGTTAGGTTAGGTGAGGTGCTGCTGGCTAAGGTTAAGTGAGTTTAGCCTCAGCTTGAGTTCTCTAAGCTGCTCGCGGCGTTAGCCAATGGGTCAGCCGAAAATTGATTAAGATGGAATTGTTCAACACTGACCAACAGTGGGTCGGGTTAATCAACCTAAATTGTTAATAGAATATGAATGCTAATTGATGTTTGGTATGCAATCAGCTACAGCCACCTGGCTGGCTCTCTGGCCCATTCTCATTCATTTGTTTCTATTCATTGATGAAGTTGCGGCCATAGCCACACCCACACCACTACACTCGCACACACACACACACACGCACACACAGAGAGAGACTAGGCCAGTCTAAGGCAAAGCTAAATGCAGCAGATATTCACTCTTAGCCCACTCTGAAGCCAAGGTGAGCCACATTTTGGTGCAGTGGAAACCACCCAAAAACAAAAAATTTGACCAAATGGACAATTGGACAAAAATGTAGCCGCGTTTTTTTTTTTTTTTTGATTATTTTCCAGCTTTTTTGTCTGCGCATTTTTGACATGCCCAGCTGTAGATGCAGTCGCAGTCGCAGATACAGATACAGATACATATACTGATACTGATACTGATACTTTTCTGATACCTCTTGATGGTACTGTAGGGGTATATCGGGTTAGTTCAGATGAATGTAACAGGCTGGTAAAGGCATATACGAAGACCTAAAGACTATATAAACTCGAGAATGATGTCTTCCAGTTGGACACCAGTATCAGTCTCTCCAGCTGTTTGTCTCTTCGTCTGCATAGCAGTAACATAGGAGCTGGGGATACCAAATTTGGTCTATCTACATATGCGTCTCCGTCCATCCGTTTGTCTATTTGTCTATCTGTAACTTTGCCTATCTGTCTGTCTATATATCCGTCCATCCGTCTATCTGTCTATCCGTCCATCCATCAGTCTCTACATTCGTCTATCCTTCTGTTTGTCTGTCTGTTTCCCATCATATACAACTTGTTATCGATTAATTTCTAAAGCTAAGACAATCGAAAACTTGAATATACATTGTATATAGTATAGCTATATATTACTATATATAGGGTGTCCCAAAAATCACGCAATATTTGATATTTGCGCCATTTATGCAGTAAAGTGTTTTCAACCAAAAAAAAAAACACCCAACAGTTCAGTGTTATTAAAAATAGAACGTTGCACAAACGCACAACGTATACTATAATGATCAATAAAAAAAATTACAATTTTAAATTATAAATCTGTAATTTCTATCAAAATTACTTGCTGCGTAACTTTTGGGACACCCTCTATTTCCACTCCCATTTCGCTCCCCAGCACTGGGTTAAGGTATCTGCTGGCAGTGCACACCCAACTAGAGCAATCTCACCTATTTGAGATACAATTGGGCGGCAATTGTTTGGGCCAGCAACCGGTTAAACGCAAGCAAGCAGCCAAATGCGCATTCAAACACTCGCAATTGTAATTAAAAGTTAGAGCCACAGAGCCAGAGCCAGAGCCAGAGCCAGAGCCAAGTTGAGAGCCATATAACGAGCCCAAGTGTTGCACATCTGTGTGTGGGTATGTAGCTTGGCTTGCATTGGATTATGGGCTGGATTGGATTGGATTGGATGCGCGCGGCACTTGTCGACGATTTCCTGTCATTAGTTTAGCTGCGCATGTCAAGGTTGTTTGGCAAGCCCAGCAGCCGTCGCATCTCACAGATACTTTTGTATCTCGCGGCTGGCTGTTTGCATCTTTGGCTCTCTGCTGGTTGCGTTGCGTTGCGTTGGCGCTGCCCAGTTTCAGGTTTGCTTTGCCACTTGCAATTAAGCCTCTCCACGCCGCTAAACGTCTTTTCAAATGAAATGCAATCCAGTTGTTATCCAAGTAAGTGCATAAGAAAGCCTCCGCAGAGCAAAAGTTGCTGCAGCAGCAGCAGCAACAGCAACAGTTGCAACAACGACAACAACGACAACATTTTCATTGCTCTTCACTTTCTTCCATTGGCAAGCTGTTTGGACTGCTGCAAAAACCGGCACCTTGTTGCCGCTGCCCGCCCCCTGCTGCCCGCCCCCTGCTGCCCGCGCCCTGTTGCTGTTGTTGTTGTTGCTATTGTTGCCGTGGCACATTGCAATGTGGAAAATGTGCGCGCTCTAACAAATTTATGAGCGCCACTTGAACGGCGCAGCAATTGATGTGTATGCGGTGCTGCAATTGCAACACAAGCAACGAGCAACAAGCAACGAGCAACAAGCAACAGCAACTTGCCGCTCAGCCAACTGGCAGCTTGTTTTTTTGGGAGTCTGTGACAGGTTGCCCCAGGTTGCGATTATTGGGCGACATATTTGGCAGACGGAATTCGGAATTCAGCATTCGACACTTGCAGCTGTGCAGCGTTGCGCCAATGGGACACAGTTGAGGCAAAGAGAGGGAGAGAGAGAGATAGAGAGAGAGAGAGAGAGAGAGTGAGAGTGATGGAGGAGGCGCCCAGATCAACTTTTCTATTGCAATTGTTTTGATCAATCGCGCGATCACATGACGACATGAATAAATGCCTGCGATTCGCATAGTTGACTAGAGAAAAAAAAAAAAAAAAGTTAATTGAAATGAAATCGAAAACGCAGAGCGGAGCGAGGGAGAAAGCAATATTTCGCAGAAATAGCGCCACATTTATTCCGACAATGGTAAACAAAACTTTAACGTAGATTTTCAAGATAATTTGATCAGAGACTCAACTTGCAAATACCAGAGAGAGAAACAGAGAGAGAGAGAGAGAGAGAGAGAGTGTGTGTGTGGTAGATAAAGACACAGGCTAAGAAGTGGGCAAACAGTTATTTCCATGTTGGCAAATAAGGTAAATTCAGCAAAATTCTTGAGAAAACTGAACATGAATTCAATTTACAAAGAGAGGGAATCATGGAAGGGAAGGGGAAAGAGAGAGAGAGAGAGAGATGTGTGAAGAATTCAATTTGATATCAAATGCAAGTTTGATGTTAATCTTAGCTAAGATATGTCATAGTCAGCATATTATAAATTTCTAAAAAATATATAAATAGATGAAGAATAAACTTGGATTGCATAGAGCATAGAATAAGAGCAGCGATCCATGCTATAGGATTGAATCCGTCTGTTGGATTACAGCGATCTCTACTACACTGAGGCTTAAATGCTGAGCTAATCATGAAGAGGAAAGACTTTAGTGTTTAGTTTAAGTATCGATTATACATCCTATGATATTTTATTATACATCTTATGTTATGTAATTATCATTATCTGTATCATTAGGTATAGTATTTCACTGCACACTGATCGGGCACTCTCTCCTCCTCCGGAGAGTCAGACGTTCCTACTGCCGACTCTTCCATCGAAAGCTAAGCCATCATGTTTGGTTATTAGAAATAAAGTGTTTTTTACAAACTCTTATCTTCTTATAGCAGCATTCCATGAACATTCCTTAGCTTATCTCGTTTTCCATGATCTCCCATGGCATGTAATTGGAGCATGGAGTGTTTGATCGAACGTCTTGACTTTAGAGATTCTCGTTAATTGCTGATGTATTCTCGAAGAATACATATATATTCTTCTAGACTCATATTCGATTCCTGATGTAGAGCCACAGAGTTCCAAGCTCCATCAGATGCAGCTCAGTCAAGTTTACTTCAATGACTTCCATGCCAGCTCCATACTAGCTATAGTTCTACTTCTAGTTCTAGTTTTTTCCAGTCAAAATCTCTCAAAAATAGCTCACACTACTCTCAAATCCAGTTCAATTCGGCTCAAAATGCCTACAATTAATTCACATGAAAGATCCCATTAATTCACATTAAGATTCTCATGCGAATGCAGCTAATTTGTAGCAATAGAAATCGAATGCTCATGGAATAGGTATTTTTTATTCACTTTATTCACTACGTAATCCCCTCCACGCCCCTTTCCACTTCTGCGCCCACTCAGCGCCGATGGAAAACTAGAGATTCGCGTCGGCTTTGCGGCTTTATCATCGAAAGTCCAACTTGCAGCTGGATCAATTGAGCAAAGTGCATTGATAGGGCCACTTAAGGCACGCCCTGATAACGTTACGATATCATATATATATCGTATATGTATATATGTATATACATATATGTATATACTTATATAAATATTCCATGCACATAGCTGCAGTTGGCCGTAATTGAAACTGAGACGCAACGCAAAGTTTTCTACGCGGGGGTCGAGAGGTGCCTCCGTAGCTGAGGTCTCGCCTGCAATTGACCCAATTCTCGGCTCTTGTTGTTGTTATTGCTTATATATATATATATATATATATATATATATATATATATATATATATATATATATATATATGGTTTTTTTTTGCCCATGTGCTGCAGTGCATTGGGAGGCCAGTCATTAAGGCTGACAACGTGGCTGTCAACAGCGTCGGGGAGTGGTGCACGGCTTGGTTCGGTGGTTCGCTTTGGTGTGTCTTGTGGGCTTGTGGGCTTGTGGGCTACTAGGGCGCTACATTTGCCGCTGGCATTGATTGAAGCCCAATTAAAGTAAAAGACGCCGCCCTGCTAACGGCTCTAACAGCTCCAATGTGGAGCAGTTCACTAGCCAGAAGATGGCTGTAACAATATATATATCTATATATATCTAGACAGATATGTACATATATATCTTTTCAGCTGCAACACGTTTCAAAACAGGGCGTGTCCTCAGATATATTTAGGCTAGATTTTTGCTCAAGCCAAATGTGTCAGAAAGAAGTTTGCTTTGAAGTGCCGAAAACAAGATACCCTTGCTAATGTAACAATAACAATGATAATGATAATGATAATGACAATGATAATGACAATGACAATGACAATGGCAAAATGACAGTGATAAAGATCTTGATCAGAACATGATAATAGGAATGACAATGACAATGCCAAAGACAATGACAATGACAATAGCAATATCAATGATACAGACAATAACAATCGAATAATAGGTAATAAATAATGCATAATGGATAATGAATAATGGAAATTAGATAAAGGGTAATGGATAATGTATAATGAATAATGAATAAGGGATAATGGATATATATAATGAGTGATGGGTAATAGGTGATAGGTAATGGATAATGGACAAAGGACAATGGATAATGGATAATGGATGATGGATAAAAGATAACGGGTAATGGATAATAAATAATGGATAAAGGCGAATGGGTAAAGGATAATGGATAATGGATAATTTATAATAGATAATGAATACTGAATAATTGATATTGGATACTGGATAATGGACAATGGATATATAAAATGGATATTAGCCAATAGATAATGATAATGAGAATGGGATATCATTAAGAGAGAAAGATACAGAGAACGCTGGAGAGAGATATAGAAAGAGAGGCCAAAAAAAGAAATATATATATATATATATATATATATATATATATATAAGAGAGAGAGAGAGAGAGAGAGAGAGTCAGAGTGTGAGAAAGAGAGAGAGAGAATGAGAGAGAGTGAGTTGACTGCAGTCGAGCATACCCCATTTGTGAAACATTTACGAGGTATCCAAAGAAAAAGGTAAAACTTCGGAGGCTGCGATTGCTGCATGAACTGTAGAAATTTCTTTCTATCTTGTTTTTTTTCATACATTTTGTTTTTCTCTTCATCTACGACAAAGCAAAAGCTCAGCCAAGACACCGCAAAGAACAAGAGAGCCAATGATCATAACTATTATTACGCTGATCATATGGTTTTATTGTCGAATTTGCCGTCGTGAAACTTGTTTTTCTTAGTGTTATTTTTTTTTGTGTTCTCCGACTGTCTGTCTGTCGGTGTGAGTGTGCTGTTGTTGTTGTTGTTGTTTTTGGAATGAGTTTGTGCCACTTTTTTTCAAGTTGCGCATGGAAAAAAGACAACAACAACAACAGCAACAACAGCAGCAGCAGAAGCAAAAAAGAATTTCCGTAAACGGGGTCAGCAGCGCGCGTACCGAGTCGCAAGTCTTGGCCAATGCGTCTCAACTCTTTTCGTATACCCATTGACTGCTATGGAGGGGGTATACATATCAATATAGTGATATAAAGCATGTGATTGATTAAAGGTCTGTATAAGTAGATGCAGGGTATTCCCCAGTCGAGCACTGCCCGCTAAAGAAGTCTTTGTCTTCTTTTTTTTTTTTTTTTTTTGGCCAGGTGAAATGTTTTGGCAACGCGATTTGTTGACGCTTGTTTCTTCGGTTTTGCGTAGCTTGTTAATTAAACTTACACAACTTGAGCGTTAAGCAGAACACCAACCACCCACACACCCACACGCACGCACACTCGCATGCAAGACTCGCTTTTCAATGTTCTATGTTAAGGTTGAGGTTATCAGCAGAAAACGTGCCAAAGTACACAATATCACAGCAAAAGACAAGGACAGGCGAAATAACAATGTAAACACGCTTGATAAACAAGAGAGAAGGGCTCTTCAGGCCTAGCCGAACACTGAATACCCTGACAACATAAGCTCGATTCCAACAACTTGGCGTTTTCACAACTTTGCTCAATGGCAATGCCAAATTGAGTTTAAGGAACTTGGAGAAACCAAAGAGAAAACAAAAATGGATCAAAATCAGATCATTATATCGGATATATATATATACTACATAATTTATATATATATATTTTTTAAGCTGTTGCTAGGATATGCATATAAAGAGATCTACTGATATAATATTACGGTAAAGAGCTTACCACATTGAGCTCTGCTGCTCTCTATTATATTATATTATATTATATTATATTGTATATATTATATATACTCTATATAGTCTAGAGCAATCTACCTCATTAGGTTTTAAAGCCCTCCCTCTCTCTCTATTAGGGTATTACATTCCATGGGGTGTTCAGCGTGTGGCGTAGGGGAGCCAGCAAGACCGATTGCTTGGCTGGCCCTTGGAGCATGGCCCATATCATCATTATCGTCATTATCAAGATCATCAACATTTTTTTATGGAATTTCGTGGTGTTTATACTATCGAATGGGGTTCCGATAAGCGAAAACTGTTGTTGTCAACGCGTTTCACTTGTTTTGCTCGTTTCACTTAAAGAAAACATTTGAGCTTCGAGAACGCGTTTAATATGTGGGTTAAACAAGCGTTAAGTGATTTAGATAGGATCCGTTATTGGATACAATGGCAGCGGACACTCGATCAGCTATCGATTGACTCGATCTGTTATCGATTCTGCTGTGACTAAGCTGCCAGAAACGTCCACTCCCCAGCTGAGAGCCAACTCGCACCGACTAAGAGCTTTGCCTTCGAGTGGGTATTGATTTACAAATGGTCGGCCCAAAGCTTTATCTGGCTTGTAAAACACTTAATTATAGAGTGTCAAATTTGCAGTATTATTTCAGACGATAATATAGTTAGTAATTGATAGTAAAGCCCATGCTTCGAGTAATCAATGGCATCTGATTCCCTAGAAAAGCAACATAGGAAAGTAATACTATTGTATTTCTGAGAATCGTAGGAGTCTACAAGAATGGATCTATATCTATATCTATATCTATATCTATATCTATATCTATATCTATATCTATATCTATATCTATATCTATATCTATATCTATATCTATATCTATATCTATATCTATATCTATATCTATATCTATATCTATATCTATATCTATATCTATATCTATATCTATATCTATATCTATATCTATATCTATATCTATATCTATATCTATATCTATATCTATATCTATATCTATATCTATATCTATATCTATATCTATATCTATATCTATATCTATATCTATATCTATATCTATATCTATATCTATATCTATATCTATATCTATATCTATATCTATATCTATATCTATATCTATATCTATATCTATATCTATATCTATATCTATATCTATATCTATATCTATATCTATATCTATATCTATATCTATATCTATATCTATATCTATATCTATATCTATATCTATATCTATATCTATATCTATATCTATATCTATATCTATATCTATATCTATATCTATATCTATATCTATATCTATATCTATATCTATATCTATATCTATATCTATATCTATATCTATATCTATATCTATATCTATATCTATATCTATATCTATATCTATATATATATCTATATATATATCTATATCTATATCTATATCTATATCTATCAGCTCTCACATGCCTTTCTCTGCTTTATTTGATTTCCATTAGCACTCTATAAATTAATAGATATATCAGATTTTAGTTCGAGCTCTTTAAGTAATTCGCCCGCCCACACTCAGAAAACACATTTGGAGCCATTAGACTTTGAGTTTAAATGTAGGCAACGCCGTAATTAAATAATCGGAAATCCAAGCCCATTTAGCTGTTAACTTGACTGACAGTCGAACATAGAACATCGAACATCCAACATCGATTGTCTTTCGGGCGCGCCCCTTTTGCCAATGCCCATCTTTGGGGGGCACCAACTCGAAAATTGGTGCGTGGCGGCAATTAATGAAGATGGCTGAAACTAAAGATGATGTCATATGTGTGAGTGTGCGTGTGTGTGTGTGTTAGGCTAGGCGAGGCAAAAGGCGGCCTCCTTAGTCAATGCCAATCAATAGATGTCGCGATAAAAATGGTCACGCATGTGCCAAGACACTCCTGAGCCATTCAACCCCCATGCGAGAGCTTTCTGCAGCAGCAGCAGCAGCGGCTACGGCGGCGGGAGCGCACCCAGAGCGTAACCCACGCTGGCTGCAGCGCTGAAGGTCGTCAGCGTCGCTGCCAGAATGAGAAGCTTGCGCAAGCATCAGCAGTAGCTAAAGCAGAAGCAGTAGAAGCAGCGCCAGCGCCGTCGTCACCTGTATTCTTATGCAACGCACGGTGCTTTAGCGCTCAGCTACTCGATTCAGTTTGCTCAGCTAGCGCGACAAGTGAAGATAGCACGCGGCATAAACGGTAAACAATACAAAGCTACAAACTGTCAATTCTGTGTGCTGCTGCTGCTGCAGTTCTTCCTTTTAACGCGCCGGCGCCAATTGCTCTTATTGCCGATAAGATAAAACAGCAGCACCAACAACAATAGCAATAATGTGTGCAGAGCGCAAGTGCGAGAGCTTCAAAGGGTAAAGAGAAAGAGAGGAAGAGAGAGAGAGAGAGCGCAATTTGCCTGGATTGCTGCGTGCCTAGCTGTTGTTGCTGTTGTTGTGGAGTGCGGCCGTCTGGCGCTATTATTAGAGAGTTACCGTTGCTTTATTATTGCCTGCCTGCTTGCTACTATTATTGCCTGCCTGTGTGTGTGTGTGTGTGTGTGTGTGTCTTTGCTATTGTATTGGTGTTGTATTCGTGTTCTGTGCATATTTTGCGCGTTTTTTGTTTTCAGTTTTGTTAACGTCGTCGTCGTCGCCGCCTCGCAACGCCGCTGCCAAAGCAGAGAGTCCGCAGCAGAAAGCAAAGCAAAGGCAAGAGCGCAAAAAGAAGAGTGAAGAAAAGACCAAAGCAAACACGCCGCTAGCCGCAGTTAGTACGCAGTTCTAAGCATTTTTTTTTTGCTTTTTGTTTAAAATTTACCCTAATGCGGGCTCCATTTGTGTGTTATGTGTGGGTGTTTATATTTGTTTTACGGCAACGTACAAATGTTCAACGATAACGGCACATAAAAGTTAAATAAAATATCATAAAAAAAAACTGCAGTGCTGGAAAAAGAAATAAAAGAAGAGAAAAAAAAACAACGCACAGAAAAGTGGCACGTGAAGTTCTAGCAATAAAAACAACAACAAAGCAAAAGCCAATAAGTAAACTGACCCTCAAGAGGGCCGCCGCATGTGAGAGTGAGAGAGAGCGAGAGGAAGAGTGAGAGAGCGAGCTGTTGTTAACACTGCGGCAGGCAATTGTCATTCTGACAGCTTCCACAATTCCAATCGGCAAATGATGAATGACTCTAATAAGAATTAAGTGGAACAAATTTGCTGCCAATCAGTGAGAGTTTCCACAGCCTTCGCACTAGATGCGACGCCACTATTAAACATTTTATAATGTTCTCTTTTTGTTGCTGTTCTCGTTGTTGTTGTTGTTGGTCTCTTTTGTTAGCTGCCAAACAATTTGAGTGTTTTGTTTTTGTTTGTTATTAGCTGAAAAGTGCACAAGTGGAATTTAAGGCTTACACACTTATCAGGTACGACGATCGTGCGCTAATTGAATCGTTTTGCCATTGTGCGGGAATCTCTATGAAGTAATACACTAACTTAGCTAACGAGAAGAGTATATTGGTTTGCTAACTATAACTTTAAATATATAGAAGACTCAAGCTAAACAATTCTAAGCATCCAATAGGAATCCAATTGCATCTAATGAGTTTATTAGTCACCTATCTCCCCAGACCTCAAGCTCTGTTTGTTCCAGCTTCGAATAGCATTCACATTTCCTCATAATTTAGTCATCTCTTTGAAGTAATACACTTGCTCGGCTAGTGAGAAGAGTATATTGGTTTGCTAGCTATAACTTTAAATATATAGAAGTCTCAAGGTAAACAATGATATGAATCCGATATAACCTAATGAGTTCGTTAGCCACCTACATATCTCCCCAGACCTCAAGCTCTGTTTGTTCCAGCCGAATAGTATATTTGTAAATATTCCTCCATATTTACTCATCTCTATGAAGTAATACACTAGCTCAGCGCGTGAGTTGAGTATATCGGTTTGTTAACTATAACTTTTTCGTATATTTCGTATATTAGAGCGAAGACTCCAGGAAAACAACTCGCTCCAATTGGATTCCAATTGAATTTAATGCGTTTCTTAGGCCACTCCACAGAGCTCTAGCCCTGTTTGTCCCAGTCAAATAGTATTCACATTTCGTCTACATTTACTCATCCATTTTACTAGACTAGCCACGCTCAGCAGCTCTGCTTATGTAATTTGATTATCTATTCAATATTTACCTAGCCGACGATAGCTGAAGTGGCGGATCCGAAACAATGAACTGCAACCGAATAATGCCCTGAACGGCCCGTCCCGGCCTCGAGCACCTCTCGTGACCCACTCCGCAGCTCGCTGCTGGCTGCTGGCTGCTGGCCAACTCGCACTCAAGTGCCTCGCCAGGCAAATACCGCGATAAAGACACCCGCTCAACGTAATTTAGCATAAGTTCTTCGATTAGTCACTCGAACCGGCTGATAACTAGACTCGACTCGACTCGACTCGAGTTTCTGTTTCTATTTCCATTTCTATCTGTTGCTGTCTGTTTCGGCTCTTTCTTTAGATAAAGGCGCTGTGTTAACTGTGTTGACTTTATCAACTATATATATATACATATATATAGGTATATATGTAGTATATATGATCACAATTTGCATAGTTGTTGTGGCTTTGCTGACTAGTTTGCGTCTCTGACAAGACTGAACAATACTGGTAATAAAACAGCGAAACAATAGCCAAGATGAACCTTAAGAAGCGACGAATATATAATACTCTACTGTTTATATATATGTATAGCATATACATCTATTAAAGTCTAGAATATATTTTTATAAATATAAAAGGTTTTACTTCCAATTGATATTGGAAAAGAAATACTTGGACTCATTTAGTCTCATATTGCTCAAGGAATTTCTATGATTCTATTAAGTTCAGTTATCATATATATATCTTGTATTAACAAAGATTCTTTTTCAGAGCTCCTCACTGCCACCTCAACCTCCCACTTCCAAAACCACTCGATATCTCCTAACTTTATAGAACTTATTACCGAGCTTGTGTTTGTCTTATGCTCAGAACCCCTTTGAAACTGGAAAATTAGTATATAATGGTTATACTTACCACAACTTTGTCTTTGGGCCTAGTAGTTCAGCTATACCTATCAAAAAGTCCTCGAAGATAAATATAGGAATACAAAGAAAGATACTTGGAATATAGATATACACATACTTGAAGATCTAGATATAGATACAGCTCTATATATGTAGTTATATATATGTATATATGGCTATAACTTTCAATATATATCAGGAATATAACTGCTAAAATATATATATGTGTTAAATTGTGAATACCCCTCCTCGTCCTAGGGTGATGCACAATGATGAGCATCCAATAAAAATTGCCGCACGTCGCTGCGTGTGATATCATCGCCTAACTTTGGATGAGTCTCAGCTCTATCTACAGCACCCTCTGTCACGCCCCCCCCCCCTCCTCCTCTACCTACCCTCCTCAATTGCAATGCCAATGCCAATGTCGCTGGCATTGCACAATGAATCTGAAAACAATAAAAAAAGCGAAAAAACTCACATGAAATTCCCAATATCCCATAAAAATGATATAATACACAATCGATGTGTGTGTGTGTGTGTGTGTGTGTGTGTTATGTACAGGTGTATGGAGATGCAATCAGTTATTCCTAAGCCTCGATTAATCATCAATCACATAGCTGTTGTTGCTGTTTTGGGATATTTCGTTGTGGTTTACCTTGTTTTATTTTGTATTTTTGGAATGTTTGTACTTCTGATTCGGCTTATTAGCGGTTGGGGAAATGGAACGATGAACGTATATACGTATGTGTATATATAATTGTTAAGGCAAACAATTTATAATGGGCAATGCATAACGGTAGAAAGTTGCCAATTTGATGGCCAGCTATAACGGTAATTCGTAGCACCCCTTTAAATATTCATAATCTTGAGTATATATATATATATATATATATATATATATATATATATATATATATATATATATATAGCTGAAAGGGCATTCGTATGATATATCGTTAGTCAATTGAAAGGTCATCCTCATTATATAGTTAGAAACGTTCATATTACGCAAATTCCAATAGCTCCTATACTATATATTCTCTATGGCTGGTCGCTTATAAATAGAATTAGAATTTTTAATAGGTTACGTGACTTGGCTTTTAACTTGGCGCTTAGCCGCTTACAGTTGGCAGTTGGCTTGGCTTTGATTTGATAATTATGTGACATCAGAGCCTCATCAGTCTATACATATTCTGATGATGCGAAGCTAAGTCTAACGAATTACATGTAGCTTTACGCTAACACTCTCTGTCTCTGTCTCTCCTTCCTCTTTGTTACCTCGATTTGCAATTAAATCTAACCAATTCCATATAACTTCGATTACTCTCTTTACTCCTTTGCCTCTCTAACGATTCCTTTGCAATTCCTCTTTGTGCGTTATCCTTAAGCGTTTGCACACATTTACTTAGCTCGCTGGCAACTTCTAATAGGCTAGATATCCCTGAGTCCCTTTTGTAAGCTCTGCTCTTCTATGCTTCTCTGCTTTTCTTTCATCTACTCATCCTTAAACAACTTCACTGATCTTCTTACTTTCTTCTCTTTCCTCTGCTCATCCTTAAACAACTTCATAAGCTCTACTCCTCTACTGCTCTCTTCTTTGTGCGTCAGTCGTAAACATTTTTGCTAGCAGCATTACGCGACTCTTTTCTTAGTTTATTAATTCCGTAGATAAGGTACATTGCCTTATAATCGTCTCAATAAAGATATATATATATATATATATATATATATATATATATATATATATATATATATGACGAGTTATACACTTAATCTATATACCTGAATTAGCATACGAAACTGAAGTTGTTCTCACTTAATGATGGGACAACATTTGAATTACGTTTGCTCTGTCAATATCAACTGATGTCTATATACGATATATATATAGAGAGAGAGAGGTATATTTAGATATAGATATTGTTTATGAATGAGTAACTTTCAACTGCTGATAATTGCGGCTCGAATCAGGCATTATAAAGATATAGGCGACGTGTGACAGTATATGTCAGTGTATATGATACGATAAGTAGATATAGATAGATAGTTAGTTACTCAACTGGCTGGATGGATGGATAGAGCGTCAATATTCAAATATCCGGTTTTCAGCACAACAAAATGCTCTTTCCATGATTAGTTGAGGAGCAATCAGTTATATATTTATAAATATAGACTATATATATACTATATATATATATACATATTTGTATTTCTTTCATGTTTATGGAACGTGATGATTTTAAAGTAAAAATTTATACGTAGCCGTCGTCGTCGTCGTCGTTGCCTTTTGTCGCTTTGATAGCCGAGGAATTTTTTCTTACTCATATTTATTTCAAGTTTAACTAACTGACTATAAACTGATTCTCTCTCTCCTTCTCTCTCACACACACAGCTGCTTTAATGGCTAAAAGCAACAACAGCAAAATTGATAAAAAACAGAAAATAAAATTCTATGCGATTTCTGTTCGGTTCCATTTCTCAAGGCATTGAAAACAACAATTCGAGCAAATTGCTAAACAGTGAGTAAAATTTAATTAGCCTGGCTAATAGTGGGGCTAATTAGTGGGCCAACTCGTCGTAGTCAAATCGATTTACAAACGCTTCAAGGTGCTTAGCTCAGGCGAGGGGAACTGTAGATGTGTGTGTGTGTGTGTGTGTGTGTAAGTGTGTTTGTGTGTGTGTGTGACAGATTTTAGCTGCAAGTCGGGCACGTGTCTCAGTTACACACACACGTCATGCGCACCTACATATATGTGTGCGGTTAGCTGAATTACTCTGTAACAATAACCCATACAGATCTGCTGTTTAGCTGGGGTATATTACTATTGGGAGTCGGCATGCCACAGCAGAAATCTATTCTACGTGCTAGCTGTACATATTTAGATAGATAGATAGTTAGAGGAGGGGAGAATGGGAATAGGATTATATAGACTATATAATATAGCTATAGTAGTATAGCTTTCTCTTTCTTTCCCTCTCTCTCTTCTCAAAATCTGTGTACCTCTCTCAGCCTCGTCATGTTCTCGCTCGTTTTGCTATCTCTATATGGTTCTCTCTCTCTCTCACGCTCTATGTCTGTCTCTGTTCAATTTCTCTCTTTTTCTCTCTTTGTTTCTCTGTTTTCAATTTCTCTATTTCTCTCTGCTTTCTGTCTCCCTTTCTCTCTCTCTCTCTCTCGCTTTCTCTATCTCTCTCTCTCTGTCTCTTTTCAATTTCTCTCTCTTTCTCTGTCTCTGTTCAATTTCTCTCTCTCTGTTTTCTTTCTCTCTCTCTGCTCTCTCTCCCCTTCTCTCTCTCTCTCTCCCACTCTGTCTCTCCTACCTCCGTCTCTTTACTCTCTCTCCCTTCTCGTTCTATCTTTACCTTTTGTTGCTCTCCATCTCTCTCTCTCTCTCTACCAGCTTTACATACACAGGGTATCTCTTAGTCGTGCACTGCCACTGCTGTTGCCATCATTGCTGCAATTCCAAGTAATTTGCATGGCCAATGACTAGACAACAACAACAACAACAACAACCTTAAGGCAATAATATCGCATGAACATTGTCATTATTCAATCAAACTGGCTCACATCCACAACCCCTCGCCTGTCGCCTTTCTACCCTTTAGTCATGCAACCCCTTCAACCACCCACACACACCATTGCTTTAGCGCGACGAGAAACGCGTGCGAATCGCGCGCGTCTGCTGTGTGCATGTGTGTGTGTGCGTGTGAACCTATTCATTATTTTAGATCTTTTAGAGGACAATTGGCGTTAAGCTTAACGCAAATAGCAACAAAATTCGCAGGTTAATTGATATTAGAGATGGCTGAGTGAGCGCGTGCGTGACACGAGCTGGACTAAAACGATATACTCAATGAGTAATGATGGAGTTAGTCAGCGAAATTAGCTGGAAGTCTAAGGAATTATCTAATCTGTGCGACGTAGTGCGTACTATTCAAATAAACTATGCTTATCTATATATACATACATATATACATCTTTAGATATATACTTAGATATATAGATAAATTGTCTAGTTAGCTCAGTTTAAGCAGCATCTAACAATCCCAACAGTATTCATGATGATAATAATACAAATTCTTAATTAGTTTCTTAACTCTCTCTGAACTGATTTCGATTCATTA
Source organism: Drosophila paranaensis (assembly GCA_035047545.1). Classification (NCBI taxonomy): domain Eukaryota; kingdom Metazoa; phylum Arthropoda; class Insecta; order Diptera; family Drosophilidae; genus Drosophila; species Drosophila paranaensis. The sequence continues at coordinate 939,412 of JAWNPL010000207.1, read as the reverse complement.
TCGATAGTCACGCGCCCATCTCTGATTGCCTATCGGCGCTTATCGTTTGCCAAGCCCAAACACTCTCGACTTTTAACTTATCTACACACACCACACACACACACACACACACTTATATATATCACTGAATTTATATATTTTTGGAGAACTTTATGATTATAATAAATTGATTTGTTTATGAATGCATGCAAATTTCTGAGGGGCTGTAAATACCTTAACTCGATTGCGCTCGGTCTCTAGAAACAATCATTTTTTACGACTTCAGCCATATGCAACGGTCCATAAATTGGGCAATTCGAGGAGCTTATCTCGGCATTATTGTATTTACCGCAATTTCGGCTGTCAAACAGCAATCAATTTTCCTTCACCTAAAAATATGTGTACAATTATGTATATATATATATATATATATATATATATATATATATATATATATATATAAAATATATAATACAGATATATCTGTAGCTTGGGCAAAAACTAATTTCGAATCTGAGTAGCTGATGAGTATATACATATCTCTTATAGTATGTATATTAGCTGATATTGGTCGAGCTTAGACTTAACTTTGCTAGAGATTAAACTGCACATTAACTTTGCCTGTGACTGTCAACCTCATGTTAACTTTGATTGTAACGATTAAAAGATATTGTCTTCATGTTAAGATTAAATTTGAGTTTAACCTTACCTCATAACTGTGAACCATACCTTATTACCTGCCTTTAACTTGAGCTTTAACTCAAAGCCTAAATTTAACATCGACTTTGACATGGACTTTAACTTTACCTTTAACTGCAACTAGAACTTTAACTTTGACTTAAGAGTTCGGTTTTACTTTAAGTAAACTTTAGGTTTCAGCTAAACCTCAACTTAAATGTTAAATTTAAAGCCTACTTTAACATGAACTTTAGCCTATTACATTGAGTAATAGCAAATATTACTGTGATTCACTGAAAATTTAGCTAGTTTCTGGAGTCCTTTATCATTTGACAAACATTTGGCTATCTGAGCATGGGGCGATCAAAGCTTTAATCGTTTTAACGCCAACATTAATATTTGAGGTTAGTTTTACGCATTCCAGCTGATATGCGTCTTTGGTCGCTTATCTAGCTGACATAAGCACATCAGAGAGAGAGAGAGAGAGAGTGTGTGTGCGTGGGATGATAAGAAAGCCATTCATTACACAAGGAATGCCGACGTCGGGCGAGCGGGCGAGTTAGAGATACCTGTTATCAGACCATTGGCATTCAGTCTCTCTCCCTCTCTCTCTCTCTCTTTTGTTTGCCTCGCTCTGATAAGCGCGCTGGCGTCTTGACAAACTTTTGTGTTCGTTTTCTTTGAACGTAATCGTAATCGGGCATTGGAATGATTTTTTACTTGCAGATTTCGCAGCGCACAAATCGCACGCCATTTTGTATTATGCTTCAGAGATATTACGAAACATTCTAGAGAGGGGCGTATCGGAGCAGCAGCAGCAGCAGCAGCAGCAGCGATTACAGCAATAATCGATTAATCGATCGATCGATCAATCAATTAACAACAGAAGAGAGGAAACGGAAACGGAAACGAAAATCAACCTTAAACGAAGACTTCAAAGTGAACACAAACCGAACGATAGAGAGAGAGAGAGACAAAGAGAGCGAGAGCGAGAGCGAGATAGAGCGAGCCAGGCCCCAACATGAGCAGCATGAAGGGCGGCTTCACTACACTCAACCGCTGGTTTGGCCGCAAAAAGGGTAAGTCTCAGCAGTCGATGTCCTGCAGGAGGCAGCTGATCGTATTAACCCCCCGCTTTCCCTTACAGACAAGTCAAGCGTGGGCAGCGCCAATGGGAAGCTGTCGAAGTCAACCACACAGCTGCACCACCTGTCCACGACGGAGCAGGGCATGCACATCAACGAGGCTAGTCAGCTGGATTACAATCGGATCACACCGCTGCCCGCAGCCACCAGCAATGCGCCGTTCGAGCAGATCTTTCGCATAACCGTGCTCCTGCCCAAGGATCAGCTGTACGTGACCCGGCTGGGCGCACGCGTGCCGCTCAGCAAGCTGCTGAGCCTCGTCTGCGACAACAAACAGCTGGACGCCGACAAATACGAGTTTCGCAATCCAGGTGAGCTCCAGCTCAAGAGAGGATTCAGTTGAGCGTTAAACCTAATCTCTCCCCCTCTCTCTCTCTCTCTCTCTCTCTCGCCCTCTCAGTGGATGCTAGTCAGGTGTACAGCTGCGAGTCGAGCATTGGGGCGGTGGGTCTGTCGGAGATACGTCTGTGCCACAAGTCGGAGTCGTACGACAGCTTCAACGCGGACTCCATGCTCAAGTTCCAGCGCACGGGCGGCACTCGGGACTCGCTGAGCAGCAGCTCCGAGTTCAGCAGCAGCCGGCACTCGCACTCGAAGCTGACGGCCAAGACGCCCAGTCCGTACAGTTCGAGCAACTCGCTCAACTCCATGGACTCCACGGGCATGAACTACACGCGGACGCCCGTCGTGCCGCCGAAGGCATTGGCCGTGGCGCCGCCTCCGCGCAAGAAGCGCGTGGCGCCGCGTCCACCCAGCCAGCTGGTCATACCGGAGCAGTCCGTGGCGCAGTTCAACGCTCAGACGCCCACACCCACTCCGACGGAGCCCGCCTATGCGGTCATTGTGAAGCGGCCCCAGCTCTGCATGTCCACGCCCAACTTGGCCAGCACGCCGGAACAGCTAACGGAGCCGGAGACGGACCTGGACTGCAATGGCAACAGCGCCAAGACCCCAGACGGCGGACTTTACGCCACGCTGGAGCGCAGGCCGTACTCCCAGGCACTGCCGGAGCCGACGCCGCGCAAGCGCCTGCTGCAGCTCAAGAAGAAGACGGCGCCAGCTCCGCCGCCGGAGTCGCCCGGCGCTGAGCCAGTGCCAGCCGCTGCCGACACCATATCGCTGGCGTCCTCCACGACGGCGTCCACGACGGAAGTGCAGCCGGCAATGCCGCAGCCAGCGCCCCGGATAACCACGCCCATTCCAGTAGCCGCAGTCGCAAGTGTGCAGCAGCAGTCGGAAGCGGAGGCGGAGGCGGAGCCGGAGGCAGTGCCTCCAGCATTGCCCAGCAGCGCAGCGCCCCAACTGTTGAGCAATGGCAGCCAGAACGTGTCCAAGGTGCTGTTGAACCGGACGCCCACGCCGGAGCCGCGTTCGCTGGGCAGCGCCACGGAGGAGGAGGAGGACAACAACGATGCGGCCTCCAAGCAGGCGGACTCGGGCATAGGCGAACCGGTGCCCTCGCCGCTGCCCTCCAGCTCGCCCTCACCCGAGCCGGAGCCGGAGCCGGAGCCGGAGCCGGAGCTGGAGGTGCAGCACCTGGCGGGCCGTAAGGCCCAGGTGGAGTCCAGTTCGGAGGAGGACGAGGAGGCCATCAAGGTGTACAACTTCAAGACGTCCTGCAAGAGCTCCGTCAAGGTCAAGGAGCTGCTGCTCAGCGCCCAGCAGCTGTCAGCGGCAGACGACGAGCAGCCCTCGCCCCCGGCCCAGACGCCCAGCAGCCCCAACAGCGAGCTGACCTCGCTCTCGTCGTGGAACTACGCGGGTCCCATATCGCCGCCGCCGGACTTCTCCGACAGCTCGCAGCTCGGCCAGCGGCCCAAGAGCAACGAGGTGGTCCACGAGCTGTCCTCCATCATACAGCAGCAGCGGCTGGACACGCTCATCCGGCAGGCGCCCGAGCAGCCCCAAATCGAGGCGGCCAAGCCCAATCGGCTGGCCAACTTCAGCATCGCTGCGATCGGCCACGGCTCCAGGCCCACTAACAGCAGCAGCAGCAGCAGTAGCAGCAGCAGCTCCCCCACTATCACCCGGACGGACTCCTTCCAGTCGCCCAGGCACAGCCAGAACGGCTCGTCCCTGGGGCTGCAGCTGCGCAGCTCCTCGCAGCTGTCGCTCAACAGGCTCGAGCTGAATGGCCTCAGTGGCGGGCTGCAGCAGCGGCGCTCGTCCAGCGAGCTGAGCATCGGCGAGTCGCCCTCGCTCCAGAGCCTCGAGCTCATCAAGACCATCCTGAGCAACTCGCGCAAGAACAGCCTGGCCGCAGAAGCCACGGACGGCGGCGAGCTGAAGCCCCAGCTGGATGAGCCTGAGAAACCAAAGAGCAGATCGACTGCATCAATGGACGTGGCCACGCCTGTAAGCCCGAAGCTCGAGTCTACAGTGGCGTCCACAGTCGTGGCACACACAGCAGCAACGACGACGGCAGCAGCGAAGCCCATGCCTGTCAGCACAGTCGTGTCCCACACAAGAGAGCACACAGCTATGGCCGTGCCTGTGCCCACAGTGGCGTCCCCGAACGTGTCCGCCTCTGGCTCTACATCAGTATCGTTAGCTGTAACTACAAATGTGGCCGCCACTGTGCCAGTTAAGCCAGCAGTGCCTGTGCCCACAGTCGCGTCCCACACAAAAGAGCACACAGCAGTAGCCGCAGCTGCGCCTGTGCCTGCGCCTGTGACCATGCCTGTTCAAGCAGTCGCGTCCCCGGACGTGTACGCCTCAGTGCCAACAGTGGCGTCCCCAAACGTGTCCGCCTCTGGCTCTACATCAGTATCGTTAGCTGTAACTACAAACGTGGCCGCCACTGTGCCCGCTAAGCAAGCAATGCCTGTGCCCACAGTCGCGTCCCCAGCTATAGCTACCAAGCTGCCCATGGCCCAGCCTGTGGCTGAGACTGCTTCGCCCATCCGCAAGGAATCCATTCAGGAAGTCACAGCAGCTACGACTCCAACTGCAGAGCCGGAGCCGGAGCCTCAGCCTGAGCCGGAGCCGGCGACCAAGCCTTTGCCGCCGGCCTATCGCTACTCCGGCCCGCCCAGCATAAACTTTGCCACGTGGAGCGAGCGCCCCAAGTCGCAGGTGGCCATCAAGAACGAGGGCGACTACATCTACGGCGGCGCCAGGGCGGGCACGGCGCCAAAGCCCGCCACGGCGCCCGTCAAGCTGACCATTGAGGTGGCCTCGCCCATACTGCGCATGGGCATTCCGCGCAAGGAGTACCACGTGCCCATCACGGTCAAGCCGCTGCGCGATGCCAGCCAGGAACGGGAGCAGGCAGTCACAGCCGCGCCAGAGCCGGAGCCGAAACCGGAGCAGGCGCAGCCGCAGCCGCAGCTGCAGCAGGAGCAACTCGTAGTCAAGCCCTCGACGCTGCCGCGTCCGGCGAAGAGCAATCGCTTCACGCTGCCCGCCGGAATTCAGCTCCAGAGCAACAGCAGCGCGAGCAGCGGCAGCGGCGTCAGCAGCGGAACAACCAACTCTCTGCCGCGACCCATTTCGACGCTGGAGAAGGCAGCGACGACAGCAGCGACGCCGACGCCAGCGGAGCCGACGGCGGCAGCGCCTTTTGGGCAGAACACGCTGCGGCGCACCGGCTTCAAGGAGCGCATGCTGGCCAAGGAGCAGCAGGCGCACGAGCAGGCGCTGAGCGTGCGCGTCTCAGTCAACGGCAGCAGCACAGCAAACGCAGCACCAGCACCAGTGCCAGCAGCAGCGACAGCGGCAGTGACGCCGGCGTCGACAAAGCTGCGCAGCAGCAAAGTCGAGCTGAAGCCGGAGGCAGCCGAGCCGAAGCCAGCGCCGGCTGCGCTGCAGGTGAAGCTGCGTCCCATCAGCTTCATGGCCAACAAAGCAACAGCCACGCCCACGTCCACGCCCACAGTCACAGTCATAGCCACGCCCACAGTCACAGCTACGCCCTCGCCGCCGCCGCCGCCACCCCAAATGCTAAGCAAGGCGCTGCCGAAGCTGCGAGCAGCGCCGCCAAAGTCTGCGTCGCCGTCGGCAGATCCGCGCGATCAGCTGCTCGAGGCGATACGCAACTTCAAGCGAGAGGAGCTGAATCGCGCCTGAGCAGCGCGCAGCAGCAGCGGCAGAGGCAGCAGCAGAGCAAGCAGAGAATACCGTAACGAAATGCACAAAGCGAAAGGCGCAAAAAGTTTTCAGTTTAAAATTCAATTTGAATTTTTTTTTTCTTTCGATTTTTCATTTTTTATTCGTTTGCTTTTTTTTATATATTTAATTTATGCATTTTATGATTTTTGTGTGAATGTAAATAATTAACAGAAGTCCAAACAAGATATATCTATACATATATATATATATATATATATATATATATATATATATATATATACTATATATATTTTTTTTCTTATATTAGCAAAAATCTTTGTTGCTTGGCGCGCTTTGAATACCAATATATATATATATATATATATATATATATATATATATATATATATATATATATATATATATATATATATATATATATATATAAATTTTTTTTTAACTATTCTTAATATTTGTTATGAACTATGGCTCTAAATATTTTTTTTAACAAAAATACTTTGTTTTAGCTCTAAGCACAAGAACCCAAAAAAAAAGCGAGTGGAAATGGCATATAACCGTTTTTTGCCTATATATATATATATATATATATATATATATACATATATATTATTCTGTATATCATAGTGAATTATAGTAACCAATTTTCTAACCAATGGGACTGGTCTACTTAGTCGTGTCAAACAAAAAACAAAACAAAAGCAACTATAACAAAAGTTAATCGTAAAATTTAAGCAAAAACATAAAAAACTAAAAGCACAAAAAGCAAAAAAGCTTATAAATTATTATTAATGCGTATATATATATATATATATATATATATATATATATATATATATATATATATATATATATATATATATATATATATATATATATATATATATAATATACATACATACATATATATGTACTGTGCGCTTCAAGCGTATATTTTATTGATACATTAATAAATAAAACGCATAAAATGACAAAAAAAAAAAGGAAAAGATTTTTAACTTTTAAATACAAATTCAAATTGCAGTTAGCATGGGCAGCACTGCACATGGGCTGCACTGCCTGCCCAATCATCGATATTTGTGTGCATTCAATGACTATCGCAAGGATCAAGCAGTTGAACTATCGGCTCGTTCTGCGCAGCTACGTCACAAATTGCTAATCACAAAAACAACAACTTTTGGCGCCCACATAAAATTCAAATTCAACAAATATATATGCATATTTTTGTTTGCCAAAGCATTGATTGCCTAGCAAAAATCATTAATTATATATTAAATGTGCTACTTAAGCCAACCCCCACAAGCTTTGATAGAAATATGCGTTTTAGCTGCAATTGTTGCAAATGTATTGTATTTGCATTATGACTAGCAATGCCAGCTTCATATTAAGCACTTTTGCTTAATCTCCAGTTATTTTTAGTTTGCTTAAAACAAGAAATTGAATAAAATTGCAGTCGTGTTTAAAAAGCGCGCCTTACTTTTGAGCCGCCGACGTCACACATGACTATCGCATAAAACGCAAACTTATCGATAGCTGCGCGAACGTGCAGCGTTGTCTTGAGCAACATCGATACATCGATGGGCATTGTATAATTTCATTTGTTGTGCTGAAAATCAGCAACGGGCAGGTGGAAGTATTTTTGTGTCAAATGGCCCAAATTCTGTTGAGAAACTTGACACGAGCCGGCGGCAATGCGGCGCTCCTGAGCAAGAGCAGCTCCATCACAGCCGATCCCACCAACTGTCAGCTGCACACGACGCCGGCTTGCTGCGAGATTAGGAAACTCGCCCGACTGCGCGTGGTGGACAACAGTGATCTGGGCAAGCGGGCCATGGCTGAGGGCCGGCCGCCCCGCTGCATACATGTGTACAACAAGCGGGGCATTGGCCTGATCGGCGACAAGGTGCTGGTGGCCATCAAGGGCCAGATGAAGAAGGGCATTCTCGTCGGGCTCAAGCAGAAGCAGCGCATCAAGCAGCCCCAGTTCGACAGCAACAACCTGGTGCTCATCGACGACAACGGCTCGCCGCTCGGCACGCGCATACACGTGCCCATACCCACAATCCTGCGCACCATACTCAAGGAGAAGACGCTGGCCAAGGGCGCCGACTACACCAAGGTGCTGGCCATCGCCAGTCGTTACGTTTAGCGCGATCTAATATATGTATATCTATCTATATATATATAGAAATAAAACATTTTTTGTCGTTATAGTAATAAGTAGTATGTATTTTGTTTATAATCGTAGGTTTTCTCTTATTATTTTCTCTTCTCTTTTTAGTAGTAGATGCCTAACGTATGTGTGTGTGTAGGTGTGTCTATGTGTGTGTGTGTGTGCGTGTATTTAGTTGTATGTACATATGCGCGTTTCACTTTAGTTAGTTTACATTAATAGTTTAATAGATAATGACAGAAATGCACATTAGAAGCAGCTCCAGGCCGAGCAGCACTCTCTCCCTCTCCCTCCCTCTGTTGCTGCAGTAGAGTGAGGCAGCTGGTCACTTGTCTCGCTCGCACAGTAGCAACAGAGATAGCTTATCCCACTCTCTCTCTCTCTCTCTCTCTCTCTCTCTCTCTGGCCTGTTAAGCATTTGTTGCATGCCTTCCATGCATAGTAAGTACAGGTACAGCCTCCTCCTCCTCCTCCTCTCCTTCGTCTTCCATCTCCTCGCTCTCCTCAGCCATCCTTAGATGTTGCCCGCGCTGTTGTAGAACTGAAAGTTGTTGTAGTTGACCGGCGTCTTGGGGCTGGGGCACATGTAGAGAAAGTCGTCGTTCTGCAGCTGGGATTGGGTCAGATTGGGCTCGCTGGCGCTGCGATGGATCTTGGGCAGCGTGCGCAGCATATTCTCGAGCATGTTGAGCAGCGGCCGGAAGAGCGGTCGCTCCTTGGGATTGTATTTGATGCAGTCCTCGGAGAGACGCTTCAGCGCCTGCGGTGCATCGGAGCGCACCTGGGTCATGTCCGGGCGCAGCAGGCCGCGGCCGACCATGAACAGTATCTGATCCTTGTTGCTGATGTTGCGGTAGGGCAGGCACTCGGCGAGCAGCTCGTACATGACTATGCCGAAGGCATAGACGTCCGACTGGAACGAGTAGGGGTTCTGCTCCTGCATCCGTATCACCTCCGGGGCCATCCAGAGTATGCTGCCGGTCGGCTGGTTGGCCTGCTTCTCGCCCGACCAGCGCGTCTTGGCGGTGGCCAGCCCGAAGTCGCCGATCTTGACGGACAGATCCTCGTGCAGGAAGATGTTGTTCGTCTTGAGATCCCTGTGCGTAAATGGAGAATAGAGTTAACCCACCGCGTATGCGTATGCGTATGCTATGCCCTGCCAAGTCTACCCTCCATTGACCCACCTGTGTATGATGTTCTTTGCGTGCAGATAGTCCATGCCCTGGGCCACCTGCCGCCCGATGTCAATCAGCGTGTTCAGCTTGAACTTCGTCTCGTTGACGTGGACGTGCTTGTAGAGGCTGCTGCCCTCGCACCACTGCGTCACAATGGCCAGCGAGGGCTTCGAGACGCAGCCCATGAATAGGAGGATGTTGCAGTGGCGCGTCTTCTTCAGCATGGCCACCTCGTTCTTGAACGCCTGCAGCTGCGCCGGACTCGGCGTCTTCACCTTCAACGTCTTCACCGCGACGGGTCCGTGCCAGTGGGCGCGGTAGACCGTTCCAAAGGAGCCCGAGCCGATGCGCGGCCCAATCAGGATCTCCTCCGCTTGGATGTTCTAGAAGCAAATATGGGATTAGAATCGATCTCAGATCCTATGCCAACTGCAGTCACTCACCCAGTTCTCCTCCGAGCTCTTGGCGTCGCGTGAGAGCAGATTTTTGTTGCTCTCATCCGCGGAGCGGGCGCGTGGCCGATTGTGCTTCAGCGTGCTGGTGGGCGACGACTGCGTCGAGTTCGAGTGGTCCGTGCACGGGTGCTGCAAAGCCAAAAACAAACAAGGACAAACAAAGAGAGAGAGGGAGAGAAAAAGAGAGAGAGAGAGAGAAAGAGGAGAGAGCGCGGAATAAAACCAAAAAGCGAGCGACATAAAAGACGAAAATCATGTGCGTTAGTCAACTGAAGCCACAAAATTGATCCAGATTAATATAGTCTATAGTCTATAGTCTATGCCTGACTCCACTTTGGCTCTACAGACGTAAGCCCATACAATTCTATGATATGGCGCTGGAACTTTGGACTGAGCACAGCTTTGATAAGACTTTGCAGATTGACTGAATTTGGATATAAGAAATACTTCTTGAGCTAAAAAGAAGCCAATATACTCATTTCATTCCGTGAATAAGTATAAAAATCGAATATAAGTATAACTCTTATATAAGCCTAGTCCGATATATATCGAATATTCAACAAACTATGCAAATCTCAAGTCTATTGCCAGGGGAATAGGACAGAGCTACCGAAGTATGGGAGAAATTCTTTTACTTCCGATTGATAGAGTCTATATATCACTATATGTCTATATATCACTTTGATGGACTGTATATAAGCATAGGCTAACAGCTATATCTTCAATCCAATCTTCAAATTGGAATTCTTTTACGCTTGGCTACTATCTGGAGAAAGACTTCTATATCCTGCTTCTATATAACTGCTTATCAGCTCTACTCCTAGGTAGAATTCCTTCTTCCTTGGCAAAAGTGAGCTCTAAGACAAAACGATCAGCCTTGAAGAGTTCTATGTGAAATTTATCACCAGGACTAAGTAGAATCCTTTTACCCTTGGAGAAACTTTGTTGCAGCCTTCAAGGTCTCTATATAAAGCTATTTGTCACCCTTATTCCAGGTATTAAACTGGAATTCTTGCTCCCTTAGCTAATATCTGGCAAAAGTCCGCTCTAAGATAGAGCGATAAGCCTTAAGCCTTGAAGACTTCTATATTAAGCTATGTCTCATTCCAGTCTCATTCCAGTACTTCTATTCCAGGCTACTATCTGAAGCTAGTCTGTTTCAAGTCGAATCGATAAACCTTGATAGGTTCTCTACATAAAGCTGTTTATCACCTCTATTCCAGGCATTTGAACACAGTTCTTCAGCACTTAGCTACTATCTCGAGAAAGTCTGTGCTAAGACAGATCGATAAGCCTTAGAAAGTTATATATCAGCTTTACAACTATATATACAAATTTGCTAGACTTCTATATAAACTTGACAGCTATATATAGAACTTTTCTAGGCTTATCGACTTGGGCCGAAGCAGACTTTTAGCCAAGTGTGAAAGAATCTCAGTTATAAACTTCTTATCAGCTATATATATATATATATATATATATATATATATATAGTAAAGTTTTTATATATAAGCCCTGAAAAGTTCTACATATAGTTGAAAAGTTGATATGGAAATCTTGAAGATTTCTCCGTATAGTTGTCTAGTTTATATAGAACTTTTTATGCATACAGACTTACGACTTCTGTGCCATTTCTAATATTAGGTAATTGCTAACTGAATCATGGCTTGGCCTAATGAGGCAGGCTGCCACGCCCAGCCAGCTAGTCCTGTACACCCATACTTCACGACTTCACAATTCGTAATTTATGCCCAGAAGTGGCTTAAGGCTAAAGGCCCAAGTCTGACATCATTTGATAAGCCCCAAAGGCGTGCTGCAGCCTATTTGATGTCCCCATAGATATAGATAAGCTGGGCAACTTGACTTGCTGGCGGGAGTAAAACTAGGAAAGGGAGAGAGGAAGTCGAGTCGTAGCTGGCACAGGGTATCTATCAGACAAGGTAAGCTTCCACTTGGATGTGAGCTGCATGATGGATTATGGGTTGTTGAATGCCCGTAAAGATTGTCAATGCAAGGATAATGCCTATAGCTAATCTAACTATCTATGACAGTCTATATATATCTGTCAATTACAATATATATATATATCCAACTAGAGTCCAGTCAATCAACCGGCTATCCTTTGCGGACCTTCAACAACCCATGATTCAAACCCAATTGGCAGCAAGTTAGATAAGCCCTGCAGAGCCACCTCCTTTGATAACCCTTCCCGATAGCTACCTCGTGGTATACACATATCAATGAGTCTGACAAGTTATATGATCCCTGAGAACACTCCGATAGCTACCTCCTGGTCTCCTTCGATAGCTTCTGTGATCACCCTCTCCCCTAGCTACCTCCTGGTATTACTTCTCTGATAGTCCCCTGCATAGCTACCTCCTGATATTTCTCCTTAAACCCCTACATAACTAACTCGTAGTATTTCTCCTTTGATAACCCCCAATAGATACCGTCTGGTATTAGTCCCTTATTAACCAACCGATAGCTACCTCCTGGTATTACTACCCTAAAAGCACATATCAATTAGTTTGACAAGTTAGATGATCCCTGCATAGGCACCTCCTGGTATTACTCCTCTGATAGTCCCCTGCATAGCTACCTCCTGGTCTCCTTTGATAACTCCTTTGTTAACCCCCCGAGGTTCCTCCTGGTATTACTCCTCTGACAACCCCCCGCTAGCTACTCCCCTAAAAACACATATCACTTAGTTTGCCCAGCCTTTCTCTACACCCTCAATCTCCCCTCTGCAGCTAGCGCAGAGAGAGTGAGAGTGAGAGTGAGAGAGAGAGTGAGAGAGAGAGATGGCCAATGGCTGGAGATCCACTTACCGGCAACGGGGGCCTGGCCTGCATGATGAGGCTGCGCTGGGTGTCGTTGGTCAGCGGGCGGATGCTGTTGATGCAGACATTGGGGGCCGAGTTGGAGCGGTCGTCCTGGCTGATGCGCGGCGGTCGGCCCTGTCGGTTGGCAGAAGGTTTAGAGCTGCTGTTGTTGTTGTTGTTGGTTGTTGTTGTCGTGGTCGTGGCGGTGCTGCTGCTGCCGCTGCTGCTGCAACGACGGCTACTCACATTGAAGCGTACAGCGTTGCTGCGACCCACGGGCAAACCCACCGAGTTCTCTGGATTGGAGGAGAGCAGCCGCTCGTAGTAGCTGTCCACGGAGAAGGGCTGGCAGAGCATGGGCACCCGCCCGGCGCACCGCTGATGGAACCGGAAGTTGCACTGGCTGCAGTAGAACCCAGTGAAGAGCAGCCTCCGACAGCCCTCGCAGAAGGCCAGCGAGAAGAAGGTCTTCCGTATGAACTGGTGCTTGATGTGCGGCCCCAGGGGGAACTTGTCCAGCAGCCGGACGTAGATCTCCTCCACGTGGAGCGTCCCGATGTCCGTGTTCCACGGTATGATATGTCGGCCGCTGTGCGGCGTCGTGCTCACCTCGCACATGAACGGCTCCAGCTGGCGCAGGGTGAGCGCCTTCATCAGCGCATCGCAGAGCCGTGTGCCGGCCACCACCTCGACGGAGGTGCGCTGCTGGTTGGGCAGATGGGCGCGCAGCAGCACCTTCGGCTGGCGCGTCAACGTGCCGCACTGGCTGCCCGTACCGGCGTCGCTCTGCTCGTGGGCGTGACGGGCCAGCTGGCGCTGCTGCTGCAGGATCTGCGTCTGGTTCTGATAGTGCGGCTGATCGCTGCGATCTGTCGTCAATGGCTTGGCCTCGCTCTGGCTGTGGCTCTTGGAGTCCTCATCCTGTTGCAGGGCATTCAGCTGCTCCATCAACTCGTGCTCCTTGGCCTTGAGCTCGTGCAGCTTGGACGTCAGCTCCTGGTATTCTGCAAGAAAGACACAAAAACTGCAGTCAGCAATGGGGGCAATGAGGAGGAAGGGGGCATCCACCTGTTAAGTACATAGCCGGCGGCTCCTGAAGATTGGCGAATTTCGCATTTAATGCATCGATGTTCTCCCTGGTCACATGGATCACCAGCTGGACGTTGTGGAGCTCGTCGGCGAGCGGATCGTACACTTCGCTGTCGCTCTCCGGCGATGAGTCGGTCGACATGGCGCTCCCACCTGACCTGAGTCCAGGTGATTCGTTTAGCAATTTGGAACACCCTAGGCTGCTACAGCTGCCTGACCATGACCCTGACCCTGACCCTGAACTTTGTGGCTGTCGCTGCTGCTGCTGCTGCTGCTGCTGTTGCGTTTTTTGCTCTGACTTTTAGTTTTGGCCAGTTGTTTGTTTTGCGCTTGCGTTCAGAATTTGCTCGATTGACACTGGTTGACACCCACGTTCGGCTCCGCTTCTGCATCTAAGTGCACGGGCACAAACACTACCAGCTGAGAGGCAACGGCTGCTGCTGGCAGCCAGCGGCTGCATTTTTTCACTCGCCCGACTTTTAATTGATTAAAACGCAGTCCGCGGATGCTGTTTCTTCTTCTGCTGCTGCTGCGTTGCGTATATTATACACTCGATAAGTTCAAGTTCTGAGCTAGTTCGATTGTAAGTCGCTCAGCGACTCACGCGCACTCATCGATGATCCCGAAAACGTCGCTTCAAAAAACGCGCGAAAATACTAACCAGTGCAAATTTATGCCAAATAATACATATTTTCAATTCATAGCAAGCATAAGTTCATAAATTACAATTTTTGCTTTACAATAACGCATATAAAATTATACAATGTGCGACATAGTCTAATCAGCAATTCAAGGCCAATATAAGAGCCGTATAAGAGCCAACTGAGCTAGTACTTCAAATGAACTCGTATATAAAAAAAAAACCACTCAACTACTGATAACAGCGCACATCGATATTAAAAAATATTTAATGAATTTAATATTTTGGAACGCCTCTCTTAAATTATTTCTAGACTTCACGTGCAAGCCAAAAGCTTGGTCACTTCATACGATTTCATATAAAAATAGTTGGCTTTGCGCCCTCGAGTCCTATTACAGCCGTATCGATATTTCTCGTGCTCAAAGTTATCGAATTGCGTTTCTGGCATCCCTAGTCTGTCCGACCGACACACTGGCATTTTCACTCAAAGCAAACGTTTGCAAATTGCGATTGCTCTGCCAAACAGTCACTTAAATGTGTAAAATTAATGCACAATTTAAACAGTAAAAAGTGAAGCGGAGTCATGGACGAAGGTAAGGTAGTGTGCGCCCATTCCGGGCATTCCGATTCGCCGCAACAGTCGCGTTAAATCCAACTATATCTGTGTGTATATCTTTCCGTCTCTCTTTCGCGGCGTCTCCAATGCTCGTATCAGAATATTCAACGGCGTCTTCGGCCGGTGGCGGCGGCGGCGCCGGCGGCAAAAAGGCCGGTGCTGGCAAGCAGCACAATACGCTGCCTCTATGGGGCAACGAGACTTCGATGAACTTGAATCCCCTCATCCTGGCCAACATACAGAGCTCCAGCTACTTCAAAGGTATGCCAAAGTATAGACAAAAATTTACCCGCCAAAAAGAAAAAAGAAAACCAAACGCACAGAGAGGAGAGAGAATAACGAATTGTTGTGTTGTTGGTTTCGCCCGAACAGTTCACCTATTCAAGCTGAAAACCTACCACGAGGTGGTCGACGAGATCTACTACCAGGTGAAGCACATGGAGCCCTGGGAGCGTGGATCGCGCAAAACCTCCGGCCAGACGGGCATGTGCGGCGGTGTGAGTTTATGAAATGTAGCGCTAATCGTTGGCGATAATACTTAATCCGTTGATTTAAGTGATAACTGATGGCCATGATGCTAATCACCGCTTCCGCTTTGCAGGTACGCGGCGTCGGCGCCGGCGGCATCGTATCCACCGCCTACTGTCTCCTCTACAAGCTCTACACGCTGCGCCTCACGCGCAAACAAGTGAACGGACTACTCAACCACACAGACTCAGCCTACATTCGGGCACTAGGTAGGTGGTTGGTAAGTCGCATGAGTTCAGCCGTGTCTCACTCGTTGCTTGCCCCTGCTCTGCTCTGCTCTGCTCCGCCCGCGTCTCTATCTCTGTCTTTTTCCTTCTCTGTCTATCTCTGTCTCACGCTCCCTCCTCTTTCTATCCAAGCTAGTACGCAGCTTTCATGAGAAATTCCTGGAAAACAGCTGAATGAATATAGCTTCAAAATATTGAATGTTTAATATTACGATCTAGTTTATAGACATGGGTGTTAGCAACAAGGCTAGCAATACTATGTAGATATATCTGTAAACTGTATTAATCTTAATTTATAGAATTATGATTCGTTTGTATATGCGCCTTGATATCATTTATTTGTATAACTCGTAGCTTCTGAGCTTATAGAGATATGTTTAACGTTCATTGTAACTTTATATTCAAAAGAAGTCGTTTTCAAATGCATTGCGTATGATTTATATATATATATATATATATATATATATATATATATATATATATATATATATATGCCATGATATCATATACTTGCATACCCCATAAACCTTGAGTTTATAGAGATATGTTGAGTATCTATTATAAGCTTATAGTAAAAAGAAGATATAGCTTTGCAAATGCATTGAGTATAGGTTATATTTCTTGGATTCTGATTTGTTTATATATGCCATGATATAATACACTTGTTTATAGAGATCATTTTGAGGATCTATTATAAGTTTGTGGAATAACAAAGTTGTAGATTCCCTATAAGTCTGCGAAATGTATCGAGTATAGTTTATAGGATTATGATTTGTTTGTATATCTTAATATTCAGATATCATATCTGCCTTAAATTGTCAGCTTATATTATAAGCCATGCGATAGCCTGTTACAATGTAAACTTCCTGATATATTGTATAGACTGCCTGATCTGAGTAGCCAAGTCGAAAAGCTCTCCAGCAGATTTGATCTTCATTTGATAGTTAATAAATACATATCATTGCAATTATTATATAGGTGATATTTTGGCAATATATATACCATAGTATAGAATATATATATAATTAGATTCTTCTACGGTATTACAAACTTGAATCATAGCTAGGAGAGAAACATTTAAATTTTAACTTTCAAAATTCAAACTGATTCTAAATTTATACAAAATTCTTAATCTGGCTGAGCTGCGTACTACCCTTACCATATGTGTATATGTGTATATACTAACTGTTAACTTATGATTGGCTTTTCATTGACAACTGTCTGTAGGATTTATGTACTTACGCTATACCCAGCCGCCAGGGGACCTGTATGACTGGTACGAGGACTATCTGCAGGACGAAGAGGAGATCGACGTCAAAGCGGGCGGCGGCCAGGTGAGTCAACTGTATGAGCCACCAATCAATTTGCACCACGTACCTTCTATCAGTCCGCCATCGCGCCCACATTCGACTAAACGATATTCTCTTCTCGTGGTGGCTTCTCCAGGTGGTGACCATTGGCCAGATGGTGTATCAGTTCATGACCAAGCTGGACTGGTTCTCGACGCTCTTTCCGCGCATACCCGTGCCCATCCAGAAGCAGATCGAGAAGCGCATCGAGCAGTATTGCCGGGAGCAGGGCATATCGATCAACCAGCTGAGCACGGGCCGGGGCAATGCTGCGGCAACGACGGCGCCCGGCTCCACCGCAGCTGTTGCCACGGGCTGTGATGACTATGAGGGCGGAGGCGGCAGTGGGCGTGGGCATGTCGCAGCACGTTCCGGCGGAGGCGGCTATCCGCCTGCCAACTATCGCAATGATCATGACGATCGCGACTATTATGCGGGGCAAGCATCTGGGTCCTCGTATGGACGCAGTCGCTGCTACGACGACTACCCACCGCCGGTGCCCGCATCGCCGGTGCTGCCGTACGGCATCGCCGAGCGGGATAAGGACTATGGAGAGCGTGAGCGGCGTCGCAGCAGCAAGCACAAGAAGAAGCACAAGCACAGGCAAACCTCGCGCAGTCGCAGCCGCAGCAAGAGTCGCAGCGCTAGCCGTGCCCGTCATCGCCACGATCGCAAGCGCGAGGAGCGCGGCAGCCGGCATCGGCACAACGATGAGCGGGAGAAGGAGAAGGACAAGGACAAGGGCAGGGAGCGCGAGCGGGACAGGGACCGGGAGAGAGATAGGGATAGGGAAAGGGAAAGGGAACGGGAACGGGAAAGGGAACGCGATCGGGACCGTGAACGGGAACGGGATCGGGAGCGACGCCATCGTTGAAACTGACGAAAGTTGTTTTTCTTTAGCAAACTGAACATTGTTGCTTTATACATAGAACACTTGATTTATTATTTGTAATGTCATTTTTTTTACTATGATCCTCCTACTCCGCCTCCTCCTTGTGCTCCTGCTCCTGTTCCTTCTTCTGCGCCTTCTACACTTTCACATAACAGTCCAGCGCGATGCGAGAGTGAAGCTCAGCTGGACTCTTACTCAGGTTAAAAACAGGTTCATATACACTAACACACATCGTACACACACAGACATACACGAGCAAGCAGCATTACGGCTATATCATGTAAAAGCCCTTAACTCTTAACGCTGAATGTAAATTTTTCAAGTTGTGTTTTTAATGCGAAATAAAAATGATAAAATTTGTTTAAGCCACAAGTTTTTTACTGCGGAATTTGAGGAAAAAGGTCTGGGAGTGCACAAAACTAATATGCTCCTTTTACTTTTGTGAATGAGTATAAAAATGAGAGAATTAGTTTTGTGCACTCCCAGATTGCTGATTTATTTAATTAGAAAACAAACATATTTAGTAATTTTAAAAAGAAGAAAATACAAAAATCAAATTTTAAATTGTTCAATTTGAATTTTAAGCATTTGGCGCCTTAAAGTTAGCAGCGATCCGCCTATAAGCTGGCAATGCTTTTGCTGCAGACAGCTGGCAATGCTGCGCCTGTAAGTGGGCAAGCCTTTAGCGCAATGCTGAGCAGAGTTTATAACGGTCGGGTTTAACAGCCGGCTTAACTAGGCATGCCTAACGAGCGCATGTTAAAGTTAACAGTAGCATGTTAAAGCAAATAGCAAAGGCAAACAATAAGCATATAAACATGCATATGTATATGTATATGTATATGTATATGTATGTATATATATTTGCATATTAAAAACTGGCAATTGACAGCTGAGTGCGAAGTGTGCGTTTAATGAATTAAAATTAATATTTAACTAGCCAAAATGCGCGCCCAAAATAAATAAGCTGAGCACGCGTGTATCTCTGTCTGTGTGTGAGAGCTATAAATTATATATGTATGCATGTATATATACGTGTGTGTGTGTGTGCAGCAGCAACAAGAGCCAGCCTAGTTTATTAGCTAGCGGCGCAGCGCTAAGTTGAGTCGAGCAGAGCTGAGCCGAGCCGAGCAGAGCAGAGCAGAGCTGAGCAGCTTAGACAGCGGGCAAGCCTCCAGTGAGCCACGCCCCGGCGTCCGCGCGCGCGCGCGCGTCGAATCGATGTGTGAGAATTTGAGTCTGTTTGAGCTCAAGTCGGAACGAACAAAAAAAAAAAAAAAAAAAACAAAATAAATAAAAATAAATGAAAAAAAAGAAAAAAAGAAAACAGTTGCTTGCGCACAGTGAAACGCGAAGCAAGCGCCGCCAACGTCGCCGCGTTCTCTTCGCTCGTCAACGCGTACGCGTCAAACGTGTTGCCGACCGTTACAAAAGCAAATAAATAAATGAAACTAAATAACAACAACAACAACAACGACAACAACGAAGAAAAGCAATCAAAACGAAACGCAAAAGAAAAAGCTGCGAGCCAAAAAGCTAAAAGAGTTAAAAAATGTAATTTGCATGTGTTTTAAACAGCTGCTAAATTCAATATCTAAACACACACACACACACACAGAGAGGGAGAGCGAGAGAGCGAAAGAGGCAGAGACGGGCTTTAAAGTGTTTGCAATTGATCAATGTCAGCGCATGGGAAAATGTGCCGAGTGCAGCTAACCAGGGCTGCCGTCTGCAGCGCAACCGCAAACAATTTAAGTTCACACTAATTGCCTGTCAAGCCCAGGCACTTGATGCTAACCACAAAGCTTTTGTTACAACTGTCTAACTGTGCTTTATATGGCTGCCGCGCGCCAGCCCTGGCGAGCGCACAATGTGCGCGTGCGTGTGCGCGTCGAGCGCGCTTGCTCTGGCCATTTTCGTGTGCAATAAACATAGAGCTAAGGCTAAAGTGTGAAATAGATGTGCATAAATACATACATACGCACACACTCTTATACACATGTGTGCATGTTAGTGCGCCCCTCCCTCTCTTTACATTGAGAGTTGTACTTCAATCGGTTACTGGGCCAGCAGCGTATAAGAGTGAGAGCGAGCGAGTGCTTGTATAAGAGCGCGGTTATGTTATCCTTCAGTTTGCTTAGCGCTTGCCATTTCGTCAATTGCATTGACGTAATGCAATTCGCCGTTCAAGCAAAACACAAATACTATCGCACACATACATAATTGCCAATACACATACACACACAGAGAGTTCTGTGTCTATCGCAGGTGTGTTGCCTAAAGTGGTTTCCATTTCGCAACGAGACAACGGTACGCTGGCAATCGCCGTCACATCAGCGTCAGCAGCGACGTCAGCGTCTTGTCAAAAATTGCACTTTGCTTGTTCTGCTCGCTGTTGCTGTCTCTTCATATTTTTTTCCTTTCTTTTTCTTTTTGTGTGTTATTTATGCCGCTTGATGGGGCGGCACTTTTGCAGTCAAGCATGCGTCGCCGCCCGCAGGTTGCATGACTGATCGGGAGTGTTTGCACACAAAACACACACACACACACATTGCTTACATATTTATGCTATGTATTTATGTTTGCACTTGCGCCCTTGTATTCGCCACTCCCGCTCTCTTTCTGTCTCTCTCTCTATTGCTGCTGTTCTTGCGGTGCCCGATCTGCCTGGTCGCTGGTCGCTGGTCCCTGGCCGCGGTTGCGTCTGCGTCTGACAAATAACTGCGCGTCACGCCGCCGTCGACGTCGCGTCGGCCCCTCGCCACTGACGTCATAGCCAGCACGGCGCGAACAAAGTGCGCAACGAATCACAATGGGCCGCCGCCCGCGAATAGCTGGTGAAATTGATATTGAGATGACATTACCACTCGATTAACGACATGTTATCGATCATTGTCACGCCGATTCTTTTACTCTTTTGTTTTGCACCATCTCATCCATAGCCATTTGCTGACTTTCAATTTCGCATGCACATAAAGATACTAGCACACTGACTTGGCTAATCACAATCGGCATTAATTGTGTAACAGAAATTCTAAAAATATCTTATAGTTATATCTTAACAGTTATGTATATATTTTTTACTGCCTCTCCGCGACGTTCGTAATTTATGCGATCTACGTCAGCTGAACATTTTCTATTTTTTACTACCGAAAGTCATTGTTTTGTTATAGAACGATGCTTGAGTCACACGTTTCATACGTCAATTCGCGAATTTCGTTAATTAATGATGTAAAATTATATGAGCTGCGAAGCAAGAGCGTGCTCCACTGTGCGTCAGCATATGCGAGCACGACGACGTCTGTCAGTCTCCTTGTTATTGTCTCTCCTCTTCTCCCGCTCTTCCGCTCTCTCTGCTCGTTTGAGTGTGTGTGTGTGTGTGTGTGTTTTTGTGCTTAAATGCAATTACGCGCTCAAGTTAAGAAAACTAGCAAAGCAATTGGAGCGCAGCAACGAAAACGAAATACGAGTATAAATAAATAAATAAGCAGCAATAACTGTGTGTGTGTGTGTGTGTGTGTGTGTGCGTGTAGTAGTGTATTTGCTGTGACTCTGAGTGTGTGTGTGTGTGTGGGATCACTGCACATTGCGTCAACGTTTCAAGATCACACACAATTTCAATTCCAATTCTGCTCACAATTGCAGCCAGCAATAACAGTAGCAGCCGCAGCAGTAGCAGTAGCAGCAGCAGAGGCAGCAGCAGCGGCCGCATCAAAGCAGTCAGCGTCACTGATAGCCGCAGCGGTCGCGGTCGCGTAAGCGGGCAATGAACAAGTACGAAAATTCAATAGAACGGGATAAACACCAGCAGCAGCAGCAGCAGCAGCACCTACTTCATCATCATCATTAGCAATAGCAACTGGCAGCTGCAGCCGCAACATCATTACCAGCGTCACGCTGCCGCTGTCGCAGTTGCCGTCGCCGTCGCCGTTGGCGTCGCTGTTGAAGACCGTGCTTATAGTCAGAGCGACAGTTAAGCGACGGCAGCGGCAGGTGTCATTTGAATTTGAGTCGCGCGGACGCGTTCGTATCGAAAGCTCGAGTTTATAACGCACGCGACGGCGACGTTAACGCTGACGTCGACAGCGATGAGTGCGCGCCGCGATGGTCAACAAAATGTCGTCGCCAATGCCGATGCCGATGCCGATGCCGACGCCGCCGCAGCCGCCGCCGCGTCCGAAACTGAAATTGTAACCGAAACCAAAACCGAAACCGATTCAATGCTCAAGATAATGACTGCGACGCCGGCAGCGACAGCGGCGTTGTCGGCGCTGACAACGGTTAACGCTCAAAATAAATGCGCGACGGCAGCGCCAACGACTTTTAGTTATCTGAGAGCAGCGAAGCGTTGCGCACGCCTCGACCAGACAGCGCCAATAGACGAGGAAAAAGAAGAAGAGAGCGAAACAGTTATAGCAGCAAGAGCAACGGCAACTCTCGTTGCGATTCCATGTGAACGTCAGCTTCGTCTCGCTGAGCACAAGGCGCAACTGCGCGCAGCTTTTTTCCAGGACTTGAACGCTTTAACAGCGCAACAACAGCAACAGCAGCAGCAGCAGCAGCAGCAGCAGCAACAACAGTTAGCTAGTGCGAGCGAGACAGAAACTGTTTATTGCAGGACGCCCGTACAGCAGCTGATCGAGAAGTTCCAGGCGATGATTGTGCAGCAGCCCGCAGCAGAGGCGCCGGCGCAACTGAAGCCGGCTGCGATTGGGAGCAGCGCTGCCAACTCGGACGAGGGCTGCAACGCTGGCGGGCTGAGTCCCTGCAGCAGCGACAACGAGTGCGACGCTGTCGCGCGGCGCAAGCCGAAGGTGTCGCGCTGCGCGAGCAGCGACTCGGCGCTGGGCCTGGAGGTAGACGACGTTAGCATGGAGACGCTGCCATCGCCGCAGCGGCGCATGACATTGACCGTTACGGATTTACCGCTACGTCCAGCTCTGCTGCCCCTGGCCGAGCCCACAGCGCTGCCCGACTCGCCGCTAACGTCGCCGACCAGCGCCAGCGCCAGCGCCTCCCTTGTGGGCGTAGGCGTCGGCGTGCCCACCAAAGTGCTGCTGGAGGAGCGCGTCGTCGCGGCGCTGGCAGCGCCGCCCGGCTCGAGGCGCGAGTCCACGCAGAGCTGCGTCAGCGAGCTGGCCGGGATGGCGGGCGTGCGGTACGTCCGCACGCCCTCGGTGGTCGTCTCGGACTATTCGGACGACATAACGGCGTGCGGCATCAGCATGGAGGAGATGGAGTATTTTCGTCTGCAGCGCGCACGCTGCCAGCGCCGCTGCTCGCTGGAAGCGAGTGCCGCTGCCGCCGGCGGCATCGGCGGCGCCAAGGATGAAGCTCAGTCGGATGTGAGCGCCGCCAGCAGCTGCAGCAATCTCTACTACTGCGGCTCCACCATCTCCGCCCTCGACGGTGGCGAGTGCATTGTTAACGGTATACGCGTCGCGCTCGCCCGCAAGTCGAGCCACAGCAGCAGCGGCGACGACGACGAGGACATCGAGCAGTTGCAGCAGCACCAGGAGCAGCACCAGGAGCAGCAGGAGCAGCAGCAGCAACAGCAGCAGCAGGAGCAGCAGGAGCGAGAGCATCAGCTGAGCGAGCTTTTGGCTGCGACGCAGCTCGGCGATGGCACTAAGAAGGTAGGCAGCAGCAGGCAGCGCTGCAGCGGCGACGGCGACGATGGCAGCGACGGCAGCGTCACAATTATAGGAAATCTCAATTAAGATTTACAAAAAAAAAGACACAGAGGGAGAGAGAGAGAGAGAGAGAGAGGGAGGGGGAGGGGGAGGGGGGTAGGTTGATAGGCGTGTGTGTGTATTATTTGTTGTTGTTCTTTAAATTTAGTAGTATCTATCATAGGCACACATACATACGCACACAACTGTATGTATATAGATGAATTCTGTTTTTTTTTTTTTTTTGTATGATATAGAGAGAGTTCGAGATATTAGAGTTAGCGGGGGGCGGGGGCGGGGACGGGACGAGGGGCGTAGGCAAGTGAGTGCGGGTAATTAATTTGCAGCTTATCTTATCGCCAGGCAAGATTCCATTGCCGTGGAACGTTCTACGGGCGGGTTTGTTTTTTAGTATATAATGTATATATACATCTATATATATATATATATATATAGAGAGAGTTTTTTTTTGTATCTTATGACTCGACGCCGACAAATGATGATGTTGAAATTGGGTGCGCTGATAAAAAGTTGTGGCAGCGACTTCAACTATATCTACATATATATATATATATATATATATATATATATATATATATATATATATATATATATATATATATATATATATATATATATATATATATATATTACTGTGCTATCACAACACACACACACATATAGAACGACGGACGCTTATCTTAGTGATTAACTCTGTATATTTTAGTATTATAGATATATACATTGCGCCTATATGTGTATTACTTCTCCTACATATATGTGTGTATATCAGGAGATCCAGACAGATAGACCGACGGAGCAGAACAGCCCCAACTATATATAGTATTGTGTAAAGTAAATAAAGAAATCAACTTGGATTATACAAATATACATATATATGTACCTATATATACATAGAGTACTACCATACGTAATAAAAATCATAATGTAAACATACAACATATATACATATACATATATATATATCCACCTAAGGCATGTATGCTATATATGCCTATCTGGCTTATCTGGGCTTTACTCCAACTCTATCTAGATCTTTATCTATATTGGCGTTTTGTTGCTGCAGACAGTCGGAGCTGTATATAGCCAAATGGGCATAAATATCGGTTATAGCTAGACGTATTACTGCTAGGCAATTGGCTAGACGCACACATGTATCTCATAAATTTCTATATGGATCCATAGAGTTTCCTTAAGTTTTGTTTTATGTCTGTTCTGGTTAATCTTGCTTTATGCTCGTAGCGCCCTACTTTTGCAGGTTTCAGGTTTTAGGCTAAGCCCATGTTGGTAATATCTGTGAATTGGGCTGGAGAGCAAATGTTTTGGCTACGTGCATAAATAACATTTTCGGAATTTTGAAATTACTCACGAATTCGCAATAGGAATTCGACCTAGTTTCATGAGCGTATACTAAATGTGATATATATGTATATATAAGAATATATATATATATATATATATATATATATATATATATATATATATATATATATATATATATATATATATATATATATATATATATATATATATATATATATATATATATATATATATATATATATATATATATATATATATATATATATAATATATAATAATACCATAAGCATCAGTCTTTGTCTGACTTTATACTTCAGTGATGTCGCAGTTTCCTGTAGCTAAACTTAAGAATTCTTGAGAAAATTGAAACTCTTCTAGCCTAGGCTCTCGAATATATACTCTATATATAATCTAGCTGGAACATATAACTCAGATTTCATTAGTCTTACTTTGCTGACTAAAGTTATCACACTTATCTGGCCCCAGACACTAGCCTAAGGAAATCATAATTAATTATGTGACTTAAGCGCAGTCTGGCCGGGGCTATACCATGTCCAATTTCCATATCTGTCGCTCTGCGCTTAATGAATTTTATGAATGTACCCAGATCTAGCATAGCTCAGCTCTGCACTATGCGCTCTGTGGACTTATCTTACATATATGTATGTATGTATGCCCGTTCCATTCGTAAGCCACATGCATATATAGAGTAAGATATATTACTAGTAAATCTCTAGTATATCAGACCTACGTCATGGTTTGTTTATATGAAACGCAGTTTCATTGCGCCACATGACACAGATTGGGGACTTTCCTTGAAACTGAGAGAAACTTTTACAGCTCTCAAAGAGAGTGAAAGAGAGAGAGAGAGAGAGAGAGAGAGAGAGAGAGAGAGAGAGAAAGGGGTAGTGATAGGGGTAGCTGGAAAAAAAGTTTCCGCGAAAGCGAAATGTTGAACGGTAAATATCAAAATATAAATAACTGTATATCTATCATCTTTGTGTATTTTCTTGATACACTTGAAAGATCGTCAGCGATAAGAATTTGTTCGTGTCCATTTGTTGACTTATGATATCAGAGTCTGGTATTCAGTGGAACACCCATTTCCTGGTAGCGCAACTCAGTTGAAGCTGGTGGCAGAGAGGGAGAGAGAGAGAGAGAGAGAGAGAGCGGGGGAGAGAGATGTAGAGAGCGGCAGCTGACAAGATTAGGATGGCATTTCTTTGGCTAGTGAGCTTTGGAGAGAGAGAGAGAGAGAGAGAGAGAGAGAAGGAGAAAGCGAAAGCGAAAGAAAGGAAGAGAGAGGTAGATAGAGAGAGAAATATTAGAGAAAGATGAACTATAGCTTAGCATAGAGAATGAGGAACAGATTGTAGATCGAAACAGATAGAGAGAGGGAGAGAGAGAGAGGTAGTGGGAAACAGAGAAAGGGGAAGTGAGAGTGGAAGAGAGACAAAGAGATAGAGAAGAAGATATAGGGACAGAGGGAAACTAAGATTGATAGAGATGGAGAATGAGAGAGGAATAGAGGGAGAAAACGAGTGAAAGTGGAAGATGGAAGGAGCTAGGAACAAAAAGAGAACGGCAGCTGATAGAGAGAAAGAGAGTGAGAAAAAGGTAGAGAGAGAGAGAAAGAGAAAGAGCGAGAGAGAGAGAAATAGGAATAACGAGTATGCTCTATAGCTTAATATATAGAGTGCGAGGCATGAGTCTATGCCAGATTGAGAGATGTATAGAGAGAGAGAGAGAGAGAGAGAGAGAGAGAGAGAGAGCGAGAGATAGAGGGAAACAAAGAGAGCGAGAGACTAAGAGGTAAAGAAGAAGATGTAGAGACAAAGGAAAACAGAGAAAAAGAGAGAGAGAAAGAGTGAGAGAGAGATAGAGAGTGCGAGAGAAGAGAAAGAAAGAGTGAGAGATAAGCAGAGAGAGAGAGAGAGAGAGAGAGAGAGATAATAAGTCATAACACGGGGATACCATATCATTAGCTTGAGAGAGATAAAGAGTGCTAAAGTTCAATATAAATATATAGTATATTTATCGAGATTAATAGGGAGAGATAGATAGAGAGAGAGAGAGAGAGAGAGAGAGAGCTGGCTAGATCGTTCGCTAAGTACATGAGATATGAGTTAGATCATTAGAAAAGTGCAAACATTATTTGTGAAGGGAGAGGAGGCAATCAGATATACCCGATGACAACATTTGCTCAGCTGGATAGAGAAAGAGAGATAGAGAGAGAGAGAGAGAGAGAGAGAGAGAGAGAGAGAGAGAGAGAGGGAGACAGAGAAATGAGAGCGAGCGAGTTGAGAGTTCGTGCGACAGTTGGGGTCAACAGTTGTTTTGCTAGCTATAATTTAGCATTCCAAATCGGAGATGCTGTTCGCTCAGCTGCTTAGCTAACTCCCCGTCCGTCCCTTCGTCCGTCATTCCGTCTTGGCCCGTGTTCGTCTGGCGTTTGGTTTGCCAGATTGCGGCGTGGGCTACGCTGATTACTTTAGATAAAGATTACCCCTAAAGCCCTCGCTCCCTCCCTCTCTCCCTCTCTTTCTTTCTCTTAGTCTCTCTGTGTGTGTGTGGGTGTCAAGGCAGCGGCGCGCGCGCGCGCTCGTTTGCTTGTGACGTCACTGGGCACCATTTTGCGCTTGGCTTTGCGATCATTAATAATGGCAAATCTTGTGCCCGAGGCCATAAAAATAACAACAAATTACGAAGATAAACAAAACTGCGCCCAAAGCAACGACTTCGCAATGCTCTATGCATGAGAGGGAGAGAGAACCTATGGCTGAGACCCGCATGCGAGCAACTGAGTTTCTGTTCTAGATCTTGTTTATATTATTATAAAATACAATTAATCATGGAGCTAGTAATCGATAATTATCGATAAGTGAGTGTGTGTGTGTGTGTGTGTGTGTGTGCATACCCTGAATTTTTGATGTGCGAGGGATGAGGAAGTGTTCTTAAGAAGTCAGGCAGAGAGAGGCTTTATATGACAGCTCAAAGATGTCTTAACCAGATATAGTATAACTATTATATAATTATTTGATCAAAGAAACTTTGAATAAGGTTAAATAGATTTTTTCCTTTTTTTTTAATTTTTATTTTTTATTTATTTATTTATTTTTTTTTTTCAAATTTAATGCAGTCTTAGACCCTATAGCGCTTTTATCTCTTGACCTTAACTCATTTTTGGGCAGATAGGCTTTTAGTCCTTTTTTTTAATGATTTTTTGTGCACATAACCTAACTTTAAAAGCTCATTGAATTTGAGGTAGTTTATAGACATCAAATATAATTAAGTATTTGATCAAAGAAAGCGAGAATAACATTATTCTCACTTTGATCAAATATGTATTTAGTTATATCTGATAATAAATAATAAATAAAACGAAAATCTAAATTAAGCCATAAAATTCTATCTAATTCATCTTTCTAGCCAGTGTTTTAAAATTTTGTATTTAGTGTTATTTGGGCCTTATGCAGTTTCGGTTTTTGTTAAATTTTGGGTGCCACGCCCCCTTCGCCTTAAATTTGTAAGTCACGTATTTCAAACACTAGAGACTTGTGCTTTGGCACATACATACATATGGATGACATGATCACGCCCAACAAGTTTGATCAAAATCGTTCGTCTAGAACATAACATTGGCACACAAATAGCAGCCAAAGAACAGCTGACGCAGCGACTTGCGCTTGTGTGTGTATGTGTTGCTTGTAATGAACAATCATATACATCATGTATAACATATATATATATATATATATATATATATATATATATATATATATAATCATGTATGATACATGTGTATATAAAAGAAATGGAGATTGCTTAGAATAGCGGTTCTTCGCAGGGTTCAGGGTATACCCTAGTCGAGCGGACTCGACTAGCGTTTTCTTACTTGTTTTTCTCTTTATATATATATATATATATATATATATATATATATATATATATATATATATATATATATATATATATATTTTTTATTTTATTTTATTTTATTTTATTTTTTTTTTTAATTTTTCTTCCTTAAGCTCTGAAGTCCTCGTATCTCGAGCTTGGAACCAAAGCAAAAATCTCATTTTAAAAATGTATAAAAAATATATATATCTTAATATTCGCTTCAAATTGTGTTTACCACCAAACTCATGTTGTTCACGGACATGCATATATAATATATTATATTTTTCTATATAATATCTCACATATATATGCAACATTTTTTATATATTTGCTTTCATAGCCCATTTATGAACATTTATGAATTATATTTTGCTGATCTTGACTTAAGCACCTCTTGACAAAGTGAGATTGTCTTCGAGCCATAAACTAAAGGCTGGAGCTAAGAAAGTTAATATACAGGTTTAGCTTAGTGGCATATAGACTATATATATACATATATGCATATCATAAGTCTGCTCATCAGCTGTGAAATGAAACTTTTGGCATTTGGATCACTTGGCTTGATAACGCATAGTTTGCATAACACTCGGGCATTATCATTATTGGATAGTGTTTTGGGGCTTGATTGTTGTTGTTGTTGTTGTTGTTGGTTTTATATATGATATATAGTCGCGGCCATCCGTCAGCTGAACAGGCCATAGCTCTGACAGCCGCTCATATCTAATCGCTGCGACGCTGGCAGCGCTGCTAGCGTTGTTTTTTGGGGGGGTTGGCTGGCCGCTTGAATTATGACGCCCGCTAATGGTGCGAGAAATCGATTGAAGTGAGTGCGAGGAGCAGGGGCAAGGGAGAGGCAAACGCAGAGCTGCTCCCTCTCTCTCTCTCTCTCTCTCTCTCTCTCTCTGTGTTTGCTGCTCTTTGGTCACAGCCTCTGAGGCGGCCTCGACAGCGACGCCGACGCCGACGTCGACTTCCGTTGACGTCAGCGGCCCATCAAGCGGCCACCGTGTATGATCGTCAAAGTAATTACATGATCGAGCGGGCGTCGCTGTAAGCCACCAAATAGCAAAAGTAACGACAACAACAACAATGGCAAAGTAAATAAATAACAGCGAAAACCGCAAGTCAAGAGCAGCATAAGGCAAACAACAACAACAACAGCAGCAGCAACAACAACAACAACAAAAGTATATAAAAAAGTCTTGGGTATTCGCTTTACGCCATTTGCGTCATTAGCTATATGCCCTAACTAAGACAATATTAGCTATGTCTTGCACTATGTGCTCGCAGCTTATACTCTTCTTATACTCTTATACACTTTACCTAGGGAACGGCTTCAGCTGGTTCGTGGCACGGCTTTTGGTGCAAGTCCTATTAACTGAAGGGATCTTATATTTCAGTGTCATTATTTTATATACTATGTATATTCATATGTATAAGAGAGAGAGAGAGAGAGAGAGAGAGAGAGAAAGAGAGAGAGAGAGAGAGAGAGAGCTTCTTATACAAATTGTAGCTTGAACTATTTGTTTTGAAGTTATATTTATAATAGTATCTAGAATAGAATATATATCTTTCAAAAGCTCTTATATATCTCTTATACAGTCGACTCTCGTTATTTCGAAATTTGAGGGACTAAATAGAAAGAAATATAGCAAACTTATGTAGGGGACTCGTGATAACTTTGAATTAAGGAGAGATTCGAAATCGAGTCAACTGTATTTATAAATCTCTTATACAAATATTAAGCATATTTATATATAGATTATAGAAAAATACATATTTAACGCATTTTGTTAGGGCATTAAGACATTCGTGGTATGTTTTTAGAGTATTCAAGTATACTTAAGAACCTATTTTTCGCCCATACTCTTTTTGCTAGGGTATTCAAGCTTGCATTAAACACTTTAGACCGGTTTTATTCGTATATAATATTATATTTATATATATAATATATTATAGTGGTATTTCAAATACTTTTACGACTACATTTTTCAAGATCAGCTCTGCAATTTATAAATTTTTAGTCATATTAATTGAAACTCTTTTGATGAGGGTATTTGGCTATTCGTCATCGAGTTTTTGGGTTATTTGAAATATTATAAATCAATTTTTTTTCTAACGCTTGGATGAAGTATTCAAGCTTTTGCTCTTACGTCTCAAGACATATTATTCATCGCGTTTTTTTTAGCTTTACGTATATATATTTGCTTTATCGATATCTTTGCTTCAGCTTGTTGCGGACTCTGAACTGGAATTACTTTCAAAAAGATTTTATTAAAAAAAAAACTCAAGATATACAAAGTGACTTGAGTTAGGGCATTTCACTATACGTTAGACTCCCCTCTTCGGGCAGGGCTTCGCTTCTTGCTTCCAATTTGCAGTAAATCGAATCAGAGTTGTGAGTTGTGATGCGATGCAAGTGCTTAGTCGAGTTGTTGTCGTTGTTGTTATTCTGATTGTTGTTGGAGCTGCTGCAGTTGTTCGCTGGCAACGTCGATTTGTCCCCGTCGGGAGTTGCGTGCCGATTGCCCGCCAGCATATTTGTCATTCCTAGTCGCAAGCTGTGCATTTGCCACTTCTCTTCCGCAGTGGCAGCAACTGCTGCTCCGATTGCCTTAAAGGTTATGTCGCCTGTCGACCGACACCCAAACACGACGACGACGACGACGACGACGATGTTGCATGCAACACATGCTACAACTACACTGCAAGACGAGCTATCGTCGGTACTTACTTTTGATAAGCAATTTATAAGTAAATCCACTGCTGCTAGGCATTTATAAGTGGGAGATTGGAGAACTGGGAATTCGTACGGAAGTTATAAGTGAAATTTGTGATGCTGGAAGTGGGAACTTTTTGGGCATATTTGCCAAATTACCGAAAAGTGCTTCTAGGAAATTATGAGTGGGTTTTGAGAAATGGGAACTTTGGAGGTACTAAATGACTGCTGGGAATTCATCCGAAAGTAGAAACTTATAAAGGCAGTATTTACTTATAAAAGGAAATATAAGTAAAGTGGGAATTTTGAAATGGGAATAATTCCCTAATATATACCAATTTCTAAATTCTTACTTTACTTAGATTTCCTTTACAACTGCCGCTTATATATGGGGGAATTTTGAATAGGGAAATTTGAAAGGATACTCGATTACTTCTAGGAAATAAAAAATGTTTTTATAGGAAATATTTGATATGAGGGAAATATTTGATATATTATGAGGGAATTTTGAAGTGGGAATTCACTAAGGAAATAGTAGAAAAACTATAGATTTAAGTCAGAATTCAAGTAACTCACAAGTATAGGAAATATAAGTAAAAGTATAAAGACTTATAAAGGAAATATAAGCATAAGAAATGTCCGCTGCAGTAGCTTTGCTGAAATATGAAGCTGCAGCCGTGTTGTGCAGTAGCCACTCGGATCGAATGACTTCCAGATCTTTGCTGCGGATAACACTTGTGCTGCACTGCTCGAAACAGGCGAAGTTATTGAACCCCTCTTCAGTTTTAGCTATCAAGAACTGCAGCTAGTTGAGTGGTTGAGCACACAAACTTTTTGCAGTGTAAGAGGGGAAATTATGGCGACAACATTTTGTGGCATGTCACAAACGGACATTGGGACAGTCGACAGTCGACAGCGACAGAGAGACAGACGGACAGGCACAGAGAGAGCAAATGCAGCACAGGAAATGTAACGTGTTCCCACTCTGAAAGATTGTACGCCAGTTGGCCGCCAGTACAGTGAGGACTGCCCAGCAGTATCCATATTTGAAGTAGAGCCAGCTAATGGAGAAATATGAGCTTGAGGACATTCATTTTCAATTAACTGATTCTGATTCAATGAGTTAATTATGTTGTCTTTATTGTTGTTATTATTATTGTTGTGTTTATTATTATTGTTATCATTATCATTGCTCTTACCTGTGTCATTGTCATTGTCATTGTCATTGTCATTGTCATTGTCATTGTCATTGTCATTGTCATTGTCATTGTCATTGTCATTGTCATTGTCATTGTCATTGTCATTGTCATTGTCATTGTCATTGTCATTGTCATTGTCATTGTCATTGTCATTGTCATTGTCATTGTCATTGTCATTGTCATTGTCATTGTCATTGTCATTGTCATTGTCATTGTCATTGTCATTGTCATTGTCATTGTCATTGTCATTGTCATTGTCATTGTCATTGTCATTGTCATTGTCATTGTCATTGTCATTGTCATTGTCATTGTCATTGTCATTGTCATTGTCATTGTCATTGTCATTGTCATTGTCATTGTCATTGTCATTGTCATTGTCATTGTCATTGTCATTGTCATTGTCATTGTCATTGTCATTGTCATTGTCATTGTCATTGTCATTGTCATTGTCATTGTCATTGTCATTGTCATTGTCATTGTCATTGTCATTGTCATTGTCATTGTCATTGTCATTACCATTGCCACTATCATTATCATTGTCATTGTCATTGTCATTGTCATTACCATTGCCACTATCATTATCATTGTCATTGTCATTATCATTGTCATTGTCATTGTCATTGTCATTGTCATTGTCATTGTCATTGTCATTGTCATTGTCATTGTCATTGTCATTGTCATTGTCATTGTCATTGTCATTGTCATTGTCATTGTCATTGTCATTGTCATTGTCATTGTCATTGTCATTGTCATTGTCATTGTCATTGTCATTGTCATTGTCATTGTCATTGTCATTGTCATTGTCATTGTCATTGTCATTGTCATTGTCATTGTCATTGTCATTGTCATTGTCATTGTCATTGTCATTGTCATTGTCATTGTCATTGTCATTGTCATTGTCATTGTCATTGTCATTGTCATTGTCATTGTCATTGTCATTGTCATTGTCATTGTCATTGTCATTGTCATTGTCATTGTCATTGTCATTGTCATTGTCATTGTCATTGTCATTGTCATTGTCATTGTCATTGTCATTGTCATTGTCATTGTCATTGTCATTGTCATTGTCATTGTCATTGTCATTGTCATTGTCATTGTCATTGTCATTGTCATTGTCATTGTCATTGTCATTGTCATTGTCATTGTCATTGTCATTGTCATTGTCATTGTCATTGTCATTGTCATTGTCATTGTCATTGTCATTGTCATTGTCATTGTCATTGTCATTGTCATTGTCATTGTCATTGTCATTGTCATTGTCATTGTCATTGTCATTGTCATTGTCATTGTCATTGTCATTGTCATTGTCATTGTCATTGTCATTGTCATTGTCATTGTCATTGTCATTGTCATTGTCATTGTCATTGTCATTGTCATTGTCATTGTCATTGTCATTGTCATTGTCATTGTCATTGCCACTATCATTATCATTATTATTATCATTACCATTGCCACTATCATTATCATTATTATTATCATTGTCATTGTCATTATCATTGCCATTGTCATTGCTACAAATAAGTCGCAAATTGATAAAGCTTCAATATTTGAAAGGAATATGGAGTTCGGGACCAAGAAGAGGCGTAAATATATCAAATTAAATGATTTGATGAGAATTGATATTGAAAAAGCTTGTATAAATCATGTCGAATCAAATAAGTTCAGAAATAGCCCATAGCACATCAGATAAGATAAGAGATATGAGAGCATTTCCGACCGAAATTTGATATCGATGGCAAGCGCGAAATACAAATCGTATAATTGGCAATAATTGGGCGTAGAATCGATTAGTGTTGCGATCAATTGGCCAAAGTTAATATGGCAAATTCTGTCAATTCGAATGGCTCGGCTCGATCCGGTGTCTCATTCCGTATGTATCTGCGCTGTGTATCGTGTGTTGCATGTGGACACTCGATATCTATGACAGCTATGAGCTATGTGTGTGCCGACACAGTCGCTCCCTCTCTCCCTCTCTCTCGGTCTGGGTGTGTCTGGTACCCAGTGCCTGGAGCGTTATCGGGTCGCCCCATCTGCCTGACTTCATAAAACACTTAAAACGAAGTCTCTCTCTCTCTCTCTCTCTCTGTGTGTGTGTGTGTGCCTGTGTCGCCGTCGTTGCTATTGGCCATTTGGGCACTATTCGAGGCGTCAAGTGGTCAATTAATACCGTACAAATATTGTGACAGCCGCCAGAGAGCCTGTCATAAAGTTGCCAGCCCGATCGGTCGCTCCGATTAGGAGAGCCCCCCAGGCCAATTTGCATATGCCAAACGAACGAACGAACGAACGAAGGCACGAACGGGCGAGCGACCGTCCGAGCCGTGCCATTGATCGTCGATCGGCGATCGTTGCGTTCGCATATTATGCAAATCAAATGCAGTTTGGGGCCAATTTGCTGCCGCAATTAGCGGCCTTGTTGAGGATCGGGCCGTGATCCTAAACACCCCTACTCCCTCCGGCAACCCTGACAGTTGTCGCTTCGCTTTTCATGTTTCAATCAGCGCCATTATTCCATCATGTTGTCGTTGTCGTTGACGTTGTCGTCGTCGTCGACGTTGTTGTTGTTGTTGTTTCTGATTTATGCTGCGATCAGTGCCTAGGATTAGGATGAGACAACAGACTGGCAACAGCTGCAAAGAGCGACACACACACACACACACACACAGACAGTTGGACTCACTCATAGATAGTAAGGCAAAGCTTGTACGTTTATCGCATGCAATACAAATGTACCTAAACTGGTACTTTGTTTAGCCAAAGGGTACACTGCGAAAAAAGTTTAACGTTTTCATCAATTAATATATGTATATTCTCTATATTTTATGTTTAAAATATTAACTAGGTACATTAGTATGTATAATATGTATAATATGATGAATTAGGTACATTAGTATGTACCTAAAATGGAACTTAATGCTGGGACAGTGAATGTGATGCTTGAAATTGTTTACACCTATATGTATTTCTATATGTTTCATACTAATGTACCTAAAATGGTACTTTATGCTGCTAGTGTACACTGTTAAGAATACTATTTTACAAGTTCTTTTATAGACATTTTTGCATTTATATTCCATTTCTCGTTTAGGTAACGCTAATGTACCTAAAACTCTATTTTACTTAGCTAATGGTACTTTGCACTTTGATTTATCTTCAAATGTACTTTATACAGAGAAAAGTATGCTTTAAATTTCTCTAGATTGCCCTTTATATATTTTTTGGTGTAAGCACTAATTTACCAAAAATGAAACTTTATTTAGTCAATGGTACTTTTTAGTTTTAAAATTATTGCTTACATAGTTCCAATGTACCTCAAAAAGTACTTAAGCCAATGATACACTGCTTTAAAAATACATTGAAATACGATTTCGTGCGTATACTTAATATACTTCCTTAACTAAGTGTCGTTGTACGTACACTGGTACTTTTGATCAAAATATACTTTTGATTTACTATTTAAGTAAATTTTATAATAAATTCAGATGGGTCTTATAATTACTACTTATTACTACCCAAGCTAATTGTGCTTAGAATTACTTGTGTTAATTTGCACTTATATTTCCAATTGATGCTCAATCTTATACTGACACTTATACTCACCCTTATACCCACCCTTATACGCAGGCTTGTGGCTCAGCTTATACTGGTTGGGTTCTGTTCCGAACTAGTTAAGTTTGCAGATTTGAACTTATAATTTCTATTGTTACTTATACTTTGACTTATACTGCGTCTTATACTTCGTCTTACACTTCGTCTTATACCTACCCTTGTAGTTCAGCTTTTCTACTATTTCAGCTCTTTTCTGAAGAGGTACAAAAAGAGGTACATTTGGCTGCAATGTGCTAGGGGGATCTGTGGCACACAGCTAGTCGTCTGGCCTCGGCGCTCGTGCTCGGCTGCTCCTCGGGCTGCGGCCGAGGTCGCCGCTGCACAGTTTGGAGCTTTGCTTGCGGCTGATAGCCGAGCGCTGGGTTCAGTTGCTCGTGCGCCGTTGCAAAGTCCACAAGCGATCGGCCAGTTCAGTGTGTGCGTGTCGTGCGGAAACTTGTTGCTCGCCCGCCTGCCCGCTCGCTCGCTCGCTCGTTTGTTCGTTCGCTCTCTAACGCTTCCACTCTCGCCCGCTCGCTCAGAGCTGCTGCTCGCAGCTGCAGCGCATTCCGTTTGCCGAAGAAAAACTATTATTTATTATTTATTTACAATTTTTGTTGTTGTTCTGTTTTTGTTGCTGTGCTGCCAGAGCATAATTGTTTTGTGTGTGAATTAGAACTTTAAACGTGGCTGCCAGTAACGGTTACGTTAACGGTAACGGTAGCGTATAACTGTAACTGTAACTGTAACTGTAACTGTAACTGTAACTGTATTTGTTCCTGCTCTTAAGCAGCGCCCGCACACTCAAGTGAGTAAAGAATCGCAAAAATACAGCTAGATATAGACTTATATATATATATATATATATATATATATATATATATATATATATATATATACATATATATACTATATAGCACCCTTTGTTTACCAGACCAAATTGATATTGTTGATATTACTGCCAGCTTTGTTGTTAATTAAAAATTGCATTCCTCTATTTATTCGTTTACTTTTTTTGCTTTATTCGCAATTTGCAATCGACACTCGCCTGGCGGATGCATTACGGCCGGCCAGCCAGCCAGCCAGTCAACCAGCCGGCTGCGATGTGCTAACTGTGGCTAACTGCTTATGGCTAATTTTATGGCTCAGACACTTTGCTCGCGGCGATGCATTTCAATATTGTTACAAGATGACTTCTCGAGCTAATGGCCCATTAAATGCAGCTGGCAGCTAGGCGAGATACTTTTGTCTCAGCTGTAGATACATTTTGCATAGCTTCTCCGACTGATAATATACCTATCTTAAAGATACTTTCATGTAACCTGAAAGTATTTTCGATAAGCCCAACGACAAGAAATACTTTAGCTAATGAGCCAACATTTGCCTAACAGTTGGCCCCGTTCATCTGTAAGCTCGTTTTACAAATGTAAATATTTGGCTTTGCGCTGATATTGCTCCTTATCTCTTATATAATTCAAGGCAAATGTGTTTCGTGGGCTTGGGGCTCGTGAACTGATTCATGAGCTGATTTACAGCTGTGTTTCGAAGTGATTCACTTGAACTGTAATTTACTCTTTTGTACACCTACCTCTTCCATGCCTTTCGGATAGTTTTACTCCAAGTTTTCACCCAGAAGATACATTTGCCAAGTTAAAAGATACTTTAATGCCCATAGTTGGAGTAGCTGCTTGATACTGCTGGATACTTAATATCATGGTACATATGTATATCAAAGAAATAGCTTTAAAGAATCTGTCTAAAAATATCTTCATAAAGGAGCAGTTGCTGTGTTTAAGCTTAAGATACTTTTATCCAGTTGTAGATCAATTACTAATACTTTACTCTATGCTTCTACTATTATTAAGATACCTCGAACTAAATTTTAATGTATCCAATAAAGCAGTCCATAAACTAAATATACTTTGATGAGTTTACAGTTACTTTAGTAAGATTTGAGTGTATTTTAGAGATTCAGGTGGAGTCTGAGTAAGGGATCAGATAATGAGATCTAAGAGATCAGCTAATATCCCAGAGATACTTCGAACATCTTGCAGATACTTACGCTAGATTATGTGTATATAGTGCATATCAGAGATCAGCAGAGATCTAATCTCTGGTAGATACTTTAGCAATACTTGACTGTATCTTAGAGATAAGCAAATGAAATACTTGGAGTATCTTCTAGATACTACCCAAGATACCTTTAGATCCAGAAAGGAATCTTGGGTATATGCAAGTATCTTACAGATACTTTGAATACCTTTTAGATACTTTAAAAATACTTGACTATATCTTAGAGATCAGCAAATGAAATACTTGGAGTATCTTGTAGATACTTAGATGGATCTGAAGATATCTTGGGTATAAGCAAATACCATAAAGATACTTCAAATAACATGTAGATACTTTGGCATGACTTGAATGTATCTAAAGGTATTTTAGGTATAAACAAGTATCCTAAAGATACTTTGAATAACTTCTAGATACTTTGGCAAGAGTTGACTGTATCTAGGAGAACATCAGGTATTCCATAGATACTGAGAACGACTTATAGACACTGTACCAAATATATATAATATTAGCTTAGTGATCGATCAATCATAGTTAAGCAGTGAGCAATATTTAAGTGTGTCTTACTAAAAAGTCTACATTCTAAATACTTTGACAAACTTGTAGGCAGCTTGACAAGTCTCAGCTTCATCTACGAGATCAGCACAGATGCTGCAGATATTTGAAAAAAAACCTGTAGATCCCTTGGCAAGACTGTATCCTTCACAGAGAGCGGGAGGTAGAGATAGAGGCAGCGCGACTTGGCTTAAGCTGCTTGATCGAGTGCGTTGGCAACTTGAAGCCGTTGACTGTAAAAGCAGAAGAGGAAGAAGAAGCAAGAGATACTTTGCTAAGTGATAGATACAGGTTTGCAGTCGCTGGCAGTCGGCTGTGTATCGGCACCACGCAAACGGATTGACCCTTGCAAAACTGGCCAAGTGGCTGGCCAGCTAGGCAACTACCATAAACAGCAGCGGCCGGGCAGTCGCAGTTGCCAGTTGCGCATTTATGGCCGCCTGCCACATTGTTGCCAGCCACATTAATCATCGCAGAGCAGCAGATAAACTTTGACATGGCTGCGTGCAGCAGCCAGCAGCCAGCAGCCAGCAGCTAGCAGCAGCCAAATGAAGCGATCTTCATAAATCAAAAAAGCTGCTGTGTAGCCTACAGCCTGCAGCCTGCAGCAGTTGCAGCCAACTGGCGGCATATTTGATTTATCGGCCTGACCAGCGGCCGCCAACAAGTTAATTGAAAACGAGGCGTGACAGTGAAATTTGCCGCCGCACGCCAAGCAGCCAGGCCAGCCAGGCAGATGCTTGCAGCGAGGCGGGGCACTTGCCACAGTCCAGCCCGTGCGGCCCGTTCAATTTTCCCCATTTTCCAAATGCGCCACTAAACTGACAGATTTGGCCATAATAAAAATGAAAAAATCAAATTCGCAAACAGAAACGAAAAACGAGAGACGAAAAATCGCAGCAGCCGGGAAAATAAGTTGCCAACTTTAATTTATTGTGACATAACGGTATAATCTGACATAAATTATTGATAAGACGAGTCGACCATAAAAGTACAAGACAGTTAGCTTAACCAACAACAAACAGCAACAACAAGACAAAGCAACAACAACGACTATGAACCAAAAGAAATAAGAAATATAAAGATTCGAGCTTTGGCCAAAGTCGACGCTTGAATGCCCTTCACAGGTGATCGATACCTGCTGAAAAAGTCTACATATATGTATATATATATATATATATATATATATATATTTTTTTTTTTTTTTTTTTTTTTTAATATATAAGCACTCAATCAATCTGCATCAAAATCTGATCGATATAGCAAAGTCTGATCTATATGATCACAACTGATCATAAATACGGTCGATCTATTGATCATTCCTTAAAGACTTACATTTATATATCTTCTTTTATATATATCGATATATTGATCATATTCTTTTATATATATCAATCTGATCACATATATATCAATCTGATTTCAAACTGATCACAGTGCCGATGATCAAAACTGATCATAAATACGCTCAAATCACTTTCTTTTTATATAGATCGATCGCTTTATCATGCCTGAAAGGTGTTCACACTGATCTTATAGACTGATCTTGACACTTCACGCTGAACTGATCATAAACAAGAGCTAAAGACAGTTAAAGATGATCACAGTGATCAAATAGATTGATCATAAAAGTGATCATTTGATGGGAGAATGCCTTGTTGATATATATTTTGATCTTTTATGATCACTTCTACGATTAGTAGAAAAACTTCTATAAGAATAGAAAGGTGACTACGAAGATCAGTTTTATGAGCACAGACATATACACTTTAAATGATCTATGAATTCCATATATAGTTATTAGATCACTTATACAAGCAGAGGCAAGAACTTAAAGCTCAGTTCGATGATCAGTTATATGACCACCCATGTATGATCTATGACTACAATAAATATAACGATAAATATAACAATTACAGTTTTACACGATCATTAGCTGAAATTTAGGTGCTCTATAAATATTCCAGGAAAACTAATCACCTAAACTAAGGCTTCGAGAAATATTTATTGATCGGCAAATCTGATTTATGAGTGAATTATAATTTGTGGGCGAGATCAGCTGAAGATCAATAGTCTGTGTATATATATGGATGTATATATATCCAACTAGCATCAGATAAATGTGAAAAATTATTGCCGCAGACTATCGAAGCCAACTCAAGTTTCAGGAATTATAAGCCTGGAAACGATCGGCAGCCCGAACAAGTTTCAGCGCAGACTCAACCGATCGGACCGCTTTATCGATGATTTATAACTTGAACTGCTAACTAGATTGAAAACGATTTATTTGGCCATTGAAAGCAGGCGGTGCCATCCGTTCGAGACAAACGCATTGATTTAGTGAGCATTATCTGCAGCGATCTACAGCGAAGCAAAGATACGAAATTAACAAATTGAAGAAGTTGAAGAAGCTTAGCTGAAGTGGAAGATACTTGGGCAGGTGCTTAGAATTTTAATTGGGGAGTTGTTGACGTTTGCGTGCTAATGATTATTGATCATGAGCGCTAGTCGGGCCTAGAGTTGAGCGGAAAGAAGTTTGCCCAAATAAAAGTTTGTCAGGAGATGATCATTGCTTAGAGTATACTCGAGTATAGTAGGAATACTCAATGCTCTTTTCTTTATAGGCTATACATATATTCCATCTAATGCTAGCTGATCTTCACTTGGATGAATAGGATCTGATCTGCAGGGAAAGAAGTTTGCCCAAATGAGAGATTGCCCAGAGACGATCATTGCTTAGAGGATCATTCCTTAGAGGATCATTGCTGGGCATGAATAGGAATACTTACTGGGGTTAACTTATGAGCTATATATAGCTATCTAATGCCAGCTGATCTTCACTTAGACCAGCAGTAGGAACACTCAATGGGGTTCAACTTAAAGACATATAGCTTATTAGACAGTCTATATATTCCATCTAATATCAACTGATATTCACTTGAGCTGTTGAGTAAACCTCACTGATTTATCGATAACCGATTGATCCAATTATCGATCATTTAGTTGGTATGCTAGTAGAAGTTTTCCAGTCTAGGCTCTACTGCAATGGCAACTGATCTACAGTTGAGGCACTACATCCATGGCTATATATCATGCGAGCAAGCCAATTGTGTTATGCCTTTGGCCACATCATCTGGAACTGTGGTCAGGGTATCGAAGCAACAACTGCTTATAAATCATTCGACATAACAACAACAGCAACGGCAACAACAACTGCCTGGCTGTTTGGCTGTTTGGCTGGTTGCAACGAGTTGCGCTGTGGCAAAGTATCTATTGGATCTATTATTTGACTTTTATGTGCGCATAAATGCGGCGATATGACGACGACGACGACTGCAATCGATGCCTTGGCCAAATGTCTGGCCGGGAGTGCAGCCAGTTTCGTCGTCGGACGAGTTTTCGCAGCCAACTGCAATTGCAACTGCAACTGCAACTGGATACGTGCCTCAGCTCAAGCTCCAGACTTCGTTCGCTCTGCACTTTCATGTTAATTAACAAGAAACTTTTTATCAGCTGCGATTAGAGAGAGAGGGAGAGGGGGAGGGAGAGGGGAGGGAGACACACACCTTAACTAGATAAGCAACGGAAACCCAACAACCACACCACTCCCCACTTTATCTGGCGATAAGCTGCGACAGTCAACAAATTGTGGCACTTCACTTGGAGACAGACGCCGATAAACTAGCCTAAGAGAAAATGGATCTGTGGATCGACTAGATATCTTAGGATCTAAGAAAGTAAATGTATACAGTGCAGTCAGCTGCAGTCTAATGCCTAAAGCCTGAGGGCAGCAACTCTATACCTATAATAATATATATAAAGTAGATGAAAACTTAAGTTCCTAAGTTTTAAAGTTATACGATTTAATACAACTTCAAGAAATGATTTCTTGGCTCAAGAAATCAGTAATCCTTTACTAGTCAAGCTTTAAGCCGCTAACTCGAAAACTTAAAGCTTTAAAGCTTTGTGGAACATGTATTTTTTATCTCCAAGAAATTATATAGATATAAATATTTAGTTTCAGCTGTGGAAGAAATCTGTAATCCTTTACTTTGAGCTCTAACTTGAAAGCTTTAAGATCCTAACTTTAAAGCTTCATGAAAAAGTTAGTTTTCTATATTCATTTGTATATATTCAAGCTGCAATCATAAATTTGTTAAGCTTTTTTGGGTCTATGTAAGCTATAAGATCATAACTTTCTTCGTATTAAGTATTAAGTATTCTTTTCCGATTTGTTGCAACTCCAAGAAAACTGATGTATAAGTATATACATATGCATGGATCAAGCTTGACAAGTAGTCAATCATCATTTACTTGTCAAGCTTTGAGGCTCTAACTCGAAGCCTATAAGGTCTTATAGCTGCCAGGGGCCTGCCATATACATATATATCTAGATTTAAAGTCTTTATTAACTACTATATAATTCTATGACAGTATGCAACTATAGATTTGCCACGCACGTTTAAACATTTTTGATCGATCTATGGAGAAGGTCGCAGAGGCACATTTCGCCAAGCCAATATATACCTCTGTTACTTCATAAACGAGTATTAATATTGCTCAATATTTAAGCATAAAAATTATTTATTTTATTTATTTTTATATTTTTATTTTTAAAATTATTTTATTAAAATTTAAGTGAAGAAAGTAGAGAAACCCGCCTTAAAACAAGTAAGAGAACTGCCTGACTAGGAGATACCCTGAAATGGCATTTTCAATGGCTGCAGGGTATATCATAGTGTTACTTACCACAAAAATCGGCTGAGCTTAGAGAAAGTTATAAGACCTAAAAGTAGAAGTAAAAGTAAAATGCTTAGAGGGAGGCTAGAATATATATTATATATACAGGGTATCTCATAGTTGTAATATCACTGAAACTTAATTATCATGAACTCTTAACTCATTCTCTCTATCTCTCTCTGTCTCTCTTTGCAGGTATGTTGCACTTTGGTCGTAGTTAGAGCGAGTTCCGGGCTAACGCGAGTGAGCTAAACAAAAGACTTAAGCAAAGAACTTGCCCAGGCGCACAGTGTGGCCGTATTTTCGGTGCGACAGCTCGGCCGGCAGCATGGCTCTATTTCCCTCCTCCTCGCGTCCGCGCACGCTCATGGAGCAGCTGTTGGCGCGTAAAATTGAAGCGGCCGCCGGTGCCGGTGCCGGTGCCGGAGCCGGTTCCGGTGCCGCTGCCGGTTCCAGTGCCGCTGCCGGCTCTAGTGGCGGTGGCCTGCCATTGGCCGCTGCGCCCGCCG
Source organism: Drosophila paranaensis (assembly GCA_035047545.1). Taxonomy (NCBI): domain Eukaryota; kingdom Metazoa; phylum Arthropoda; class Insecta; order Diptera; family Drosophilidae; genus Drosophila; species Drosophila paranaensis. The sequence continues at coordinate 895,280 of JAWNPL010000207.1, read as the reverse complement.
CCGCTGGCATTGTGAGCCGACTGCGACGCACCGATTCGCTGGACTCGACGAGCAGCCTGGGCTCACTGGCATTCGGCGAGGACGTCTGCCGCTGCGACGACTGCCTGCTGGGCATTGTCGATCTGTACGTGATCAGCGCGGCCGAGGCGGCCAAGAAGAAGGTAAGGTGCTGCGCGTGGCCCTCAAGCTGTTACACACACACACTGCCTCTCTCTCTCATTCCCTCTCTCGCTCCCTCTCACACTCTCGCTTTATCTCTCACTTACGCTTTCGCTTGGGCGCTAATTAGTTTAGTTGCAGCGCGCAAAAGCTTTCGTTGGGTTTGCAACTCGGCTAAGTCGATCGCATTGAAAGCTTTTGCGTATTGAGCTTGGGCAGCAACGTCGCAGCAGCTGAGATGGCAGCAGAGACAGCCACAACTTTGGCCAACTCGGCTGCGGTCTCGGCTTGAGCGCTGTCGTCGCCGTCGTCGCTGTTGTCGCATTGAATTATTTGACTGTTGGACCGGTCCGAAAGCTGCTGCTGCTGCTGCTGCTGCCATTGACGTCACAGGCTTTATGATGCGACATATGTACGCCTTGACGCTGACGCGCTTGGCCTTACCTGCGAGCGACAGAGACGGCGATAGAGCGAGAGAGCGATAGCGCGAGAGCAGCTCAGGCGTGAAGCGCTCAAAGGCGACGGCAAGCAGGGGAAAGTTCATTGAAAAATAATTCAAAACTGGAAAGCTGCAAACTTTACAGCTGTTAAAGGGAGAGAGAGTGTGTGAAAGAGAGAGAGAGAGAGAGAGAGTTTAACAGAGTTAGAAGTTTGAGCCAAGGCAACAGCTGCGAACGCAAAAGAGGATGACAAGAGAAGAATGGAGAAAGCAACTGCTTAATATATAGCAAATGTATGTATGTTTATATACATACATATATATTTATATATATGCATACTCCAATTTATAAACGCTCTGCTATGTATTATCCCTGCTATGAATATTATCAACAATCTTATTATAGATTTAAGTGCGGCTTATCATTGCTCTAAGAAAGAAAGAAAGCAAAAACAAAAACAATTGCAGCGCTCAAGCGCCATTTTAATTATCGCGCTCTTTTGCTCTGATCCTTTTCGTTGCGCTCATTCTGACGCGCACTCACTCTCAAACACACACACGCACTCAGCTGTTTACACTGTTCTGTGTGCGCACGCTCTCTCTCTCTCTCTCTCTCCCATATGCAGCTACGTCACTGGCGCCGACAGACAGACGCAGCTTGTAATGAGCTTTGCCCGGCGCGCTGCCCAATGGAAGCTACGTACATTTGCCATTTGCATTGTTAGTGGCTGGCTAGCCCAACGGCACCTAACGCTCTCCAAAACAACAACAACAACACCTCCACCACTCCGACTCGCGCTCTCTCTCTCTCTCTCTCTCTGTTTGCGCTCTCTATTTACTGTTATCAGTTGCGCGCGTCCATTGTAGTGAGGACTTCAGCGACGCCAGCGTCGCTGCCAGCTGCTCATCGCCGTTGTGCGGCTCTGACTCTGTGTCTCAGTGTCCCCCGACCAGTTGAGCTCTTGCAGCGATCGCGTGCGGCTGGGCTCTGTCTCTGCATCTGCTGCTACACACAGTAACATAGCTCTGCTCTTACTATACTATATTATCATAGCTGTTGCGGCTGCTGTTGCTGCTGCTGCTACTGCTATTGCTACTGTTATTGCTACTGTTACTGTGTGTTGCCTGTGCCTCTGCCTGTGCCTGTGCCAACGTATTTTCCGCTCGCCGTCGCGCGTTTGCGTTTGCGTTTCTCAAGCCAATGTCTGGCACGCGTCGCGGCCAACGCCAGCAGCTGCAGCAAAGCAAACAGAAACAGTAACTAAAACGACAACGAAACAAGAACACAACCTTAACAACAATAACATTAAGCAGAGCTGTTTCGACTGCTTGTTTCCAAAAACAAAACACGCAAAAATTCCAAAGTGAAAAAAATTTAATTAAATTTCGCCTCGGCTCGCGTTTTTGTGTGTTTTCATTTTGTCTTCTTATTTTATTGTTGCTGCTTTTTTTGTTTTTTTTCGCTGTGTGTGTGTGTGTGCACTTGTGTATTTTAAGTGTAGTTGTTGCTGTCTTACATGCATATGCATGCAAATATAGGTATGTGTGTGTGTGTGTATGTGTGTACATGCGTATTTCTTGTTGCTGCTTGTTTGACATGAAAGCTTTCACGTTGACAATATCTCGCTGCGAACGTTGCAAGCTGCGCAGTTGCTGCTGCAGTTGCCGCTACGTCTGCTACGTCGTCTACTTCTTATTCCTCTTCTTCCTCTGCTTCTTCTGCTGCTTGTTTGCTGTAAAAAGTGTTAATTGAAGCACGCGCCGACGCCAGTGCTGCTGGAAGGGCAGACTGAGCCGAGGCAGCGCCAGCGACAGCGGCAGAGGCAGCGAGTAGAAGAGTAACGGGACGCGCAGGCAGCGACGACTCTGCAATGAAATTAATTCAAGTTTATGTAAACATTTCAACGCCGACGTCAATGGAGAATGCTACGCACTTTGCCAGCGTGTGCGCACTAGAGAGAGAGAGAGAGAGAGAGGGAGAGAGTAAGTGAGTGAGTGAGAGAGGGAAAGAGAGGGGTGCAGTGATGCTAGGTCCAGCTGAGTTGTCTTGTTTTGGCTCATCTACGCGCGCGCACCAATTGGGAATTATATAATAAAAAAGAAAAAAAAAAGACGCTCAACTCGCAACGCGTCGCATTTTTTATTAAACAAATTTAATTTTCTTTTTTTGTTGTTTTTTTTTGTTTTGTCGCAATTTGGCAATTGAGGCTCATTTAGCGCCAACGTCCCAAAAATGGCAAACTCATGTCCATTAGCTCTTACGCATGCCCCGCGCCACCTCTCCTGTTCTCTATCTCTCTCTGGCTCGCTCGCACTCACAGCTACAATTGCCATCAATCGTTCAATACATATTCGCACGTACCGCTTCAGCCAGACACCCACCCACCCACACGCTGGATGGCTATAGCCAGCCTTAAACGATCTTAATGACGATCAACACATACACACTCACACACACACACACACACACACACACACACACACACACACACACACACACACACACTGGCAGCCCTCTAATTCTATCGCAATTTGTGCGTCAATGGCGACCGCCCGACGCAACTGAAATAGAAAAAAAAGTGTTTACTTTATTAATTTTAAGCTTTCGGCAGTTAAGAAACAAAAAAAAAAAACATTCACACACACATGGATGGAGCAAGAAAAAAAAAAGTAGCTTTTTTCATTGTTATGCGGCGTGAATGCCGCACATTAAGCGCAGTCCGGCGGAGCATTGGTTGGCTTGTCGGGGGTGCGGCAGTGGGCGTGGGGCGTGGACTGAAAGGGAAGTGTTAGAGCGAGCATTACGTATCCCCACACCCAGCTATACTCCATGTTGTATCTATTACCACAACTATATATACCGAGAGATATATATATACATATATATAAATGGGTCTATATCGGGCTGTCGTCGACGGCATGTGCGAAACTCTTTTCATTAGATAACGAATGGCAAATTACCTATGTGAAGCGTGTTCCAAACAAACTATACAAAGCGAACTACAAAGAGAGAGAAAGAGAGAGGAGAGAGACACAAAATATAGAAGGAAGGATAAGTAAAGGATCGGTTGGGAAGAATCGGCTAGGATGTCAGATAAGAGGAAAAGAGAGATATTGAGAGCTAGACAAGGATAGTAAAATATGAAGAAAGATGGAGATAGATAGAGATAGAGAATCGAAGATAGAGCTATAGGCGACAAAATACACCAAAAACAAGTGATCCAGATAGAAAGAGAAAGTAAGGAATATCTTAAGGGCAGTGCGAAATAGTAGACTAAAGAAAACTACGGAGGGAGAGAGAGAGAGAGAGAGAGAGATGAAAAGAGTTCTTGAGATATGATAGTAAAAACAAGAGGACTACTGAGAATAGGAGAAAGAATAGGATATATGTATGTATGTATGGATATGTGCCCAGTCAGAACCGTTTGGTTCTTCTGCATATATTCCCTCTATACATTCCTTAATATCACATAAATATATACAAAGCTCAATAAACATATGTAATTGAAGTAGCTTCTGTATACAAGCAAAACTAGAACTTCAGCTGATTGAGAAACAATAATAAAATCGCGACACTCATGGAGATGGGATTACAGGCGGCTCTTGATAACTAAATGAGGTCTACAAACAGATGAGTAATATATGTATGTATGCATATAGCCTGCAAATAAGTAGAATAAACAGTTAAGTGCAAGATGCAAGTGAAAGTGATGTAAAAGAAAGAAAGCTTCAGAGCAGCAAAAGCGAACAGATTGCAAGAGGTGAGAGAAAGGGGAGTGTACGAAATGGAGAGAGAGGCAGAGGGAGAGATAGAGAGACAGAGAGAGAGAGAGAGAGAGAGAGTGGGAGATGAAGAAAGGAAAGAGAGAGAGAGAGAGAGAGAGAGAGAGAGAGAAAGAGAGGGAGAGAGATATTAAAGAGAAGATAGAGATTGAGAAGAGAAGATAGAGATAGGGAGGAGATAGAGATGAGCAATAGAGAGGAAATAGAGAAAGAGAGAGAAAGTTAGAGAAGAGAGAGAAGAGAGAGAGCGAAAAGAAAGAGAGGGGGAGAGAAGAGAGGAGGGGAACAGAAACCAAGCGTAGGATAGATGGGATAGGATAGGATAGCTTGGATGAATCTCTTGAACAGATACATATTCTGATACAGACAAGCTTCATTAGTATAAAGCAAAAGCTGGGTTCCTCCCAGAGCATGTTTATATAGTATATAAATATTGCCTGGACCTTCGATGGCGCTATTTTTTAGCTGATGGACTCAATGAGATATCGTTATACATATCAATATTTATATATAAATATGTTATATATATATATTATTTTAAAACCTTTCTAATTAGCAATAAGCTATATCAAAATTTCACTCAATCGCCAAATACGCACTTGGCATTATTCTAAAATAGTTTTATATAGTAAAAATCGAAAAATCGGTTTGAAAAATATCGAAAAATCGCGAATTGAGATGCTCTCTGGACGCTAGGCCCTTTATCAGCAGTCGTTGCACACGGTTCAGTTCCGATCGACCGCAATACAAGCGAAATTTCTAGTATCTACTAAAAATCTATATAACTATATAAATATATATATATATATATATATATATATATATATATATATATATATATATTATTTATATATATATATATATATATATATATATATATATAGTGTCTGTTTATACGGATGTTTCGATGTATGTCCAGTTCCACTCCGTCCACTCTCTCTCTCTCTCTCTCTCTCTCTCTCTCTTTCTCTCTGGACTGCAGCTGCAGTTCGCTTGTTCCGGTGTATCTGGAGGCTTTCATATCGATCGGCCTACTTATAGTCGCCATATTGTGGCCTATATGCGGAGCACACACACACACTCACACACACACACATACGCACAACATACAAAAGGTGGCGCATACAACGCCGATGTTCCAAGGTTCCCAATTGTGGTTGTGGCTGTTGTTTCGTTATCGCCTCGCACAATGACGTCAAATGTTTCGGTGCGAAGAGCACGGCCGTAATGTACAGACAGAAAGAGAGGGCACGAGGAGGAGGAGTGAGAGAGAGGGGGGGGGGGGGCTGAGTGAGAGGGCAAGAAGCAGAGCAAAAGAAATTTCAGTATACAGTGATCGCTCGCTAATAAAGGAAACTTCCGCTAATTACAGTTGCTCCAAAAATAGCCACGTAATTTCAATGCATGCGCCATGCATAGATGAAGATATTTTGCAGGCCTATCATTTAAAGACTTTGTATATATATTGTCGGTAATATCCGTATCGGAAATGATCGAAAGATCTATGTGTATATAATAGGGATCTAGCCAGCTACCGATCTTATGGGTACTTATATTACGATACATTATTAGATAGATGTGAGTTAGTTCTGTATTGATCGATCTATATTTGGATATCTAGCGATCTATCCGCTAGTCTATCTAACTTTTGTTCTTGATATAAATAATTCGCTGTTTAGCTATCTTTCTGAATATCTATTTTCTTCTTTATAGATATATCTTTATATTGATCTATCTATTATTCTTTTAAATTAGCTATCAATGAAATCTAGCCAACTAGAGAATATTTCTATCCATCTGTTTATGTTCTGTCTTTCTATACATCTATCGATCTATCTGCCCAACTACTTATCTTCCTTTATGCTACGAGTTATCTATCTATCTATCTGGCTATCTATATACCTACCTAACTATCTATCGATCTTTCTATCTATCTCCATTGTTTCTATACATCTTTTTATTTTATTTTTTCTATCTAGCTATTCAGCTATTGATCTATCTCTCTTTTCATCTATTCATTTATTTATATCATCCATCAATTCATCTATCTTAATTTCTATAATTGTTTCATCTGTCTCTATCTATCTATCTAACTATAGTTTTATCTTGATCTCCATCTTTCTTTATATCTTTTATGTACATATGTACCAATCTATATATCTTTTTAATTATCCTTCGATACCCACTATTCATCTTTCTATCTTCCTTTTAACTGTCTACTATCTGTCTACTCTCCCTACTTCTATCTATCTCTCTGTCTAACTATGTGAACCCATTTAGTTTCAAAGTTTTCTGCATTATAGTTTGAGAAGGAATCGTTAAAATTCAATAGATTCTAACAATATATATCTGAAGCCATGTTATAATAGTATCTATCTATTATATGTATTACAAAGTTTCTTAGCTTTCAGTCTATATCACACATATAAACACGATCTGTCAGTTCGATTCCTTTGAAAAGGTTTCTGGAACACTCGCAAACTGTTCCAGTTTAGCGAGCAATCACTGTGTTTGGCATTGGACTGAGTGTGTGTGTGTGTGTCTGTATATATGTAACTGGATAGCTGCGTTTCCATTCTTGATACTCTATTGTTGTTGTTGTTGTTGTTGTTGTTGACATTACCATTTCCATTATTATCATAATGCGGTTGTTGTTCGCTTTTTTGCCTTGCCCCCGACTCGGCTTGGGCCGTTTAGTTCCGATTTTGGTTGATGTTACGTATTCCAATTTTCTTGTTTTGCGGTTAAAGAGTTCACACATGCACACATTCCCACACACACACACACACATATATATACCGTTGTGTGTTTGTATCTAAGGTGGTTTTGGTGGTTTTGCAAGCGAACCACAGATGGTGGTGCCGAGATGCCAGCACGCTCCTGCAATGCCTACTTAGATGCGTGCGCTTCGTTTGTTGTTGCTGCTCTCGCATACATTTGTATTAAATTTAATCAATTTTGATTGATGTGTGCGTCAATGCAACAACCACAGTGACGACGACAGCGACAGCGACAACCACAGCAACACTTCGACAACAAACCCAAAAAAAAAAAACAACAAAATTGAGAAAAAACAAGCAGAATTCTCTTTCAGCTGGGTGTGAGTTAGAGCCACACAGAATAGCCGATGCGCTGACTTTACTATATATATATAATATATATGTATATAATACTTGTGGCATACAAAATCTTAGGGCCTAGGCCAAAGGGCCTGGAGTTTTGCTTCGAACTACCCTTTGCCAGCAAAGTCTCTCAAATCAGCTTTTTGGGCATTGCCAAAGTCTATTTCTGGATCTGTCTTGCAATTAGAAAGGTGATAAGTGCTTGATAGAGAACAAACAGAAGCTACTGTGATGTCTAAATCATATTATAAAGTCGTTTAACGGGCCGAAAGTAAAAGTAACTGTCTTTAACTAGGACTTAAGGCCTTAAGGAGCTTGATAGAGAAAGGATGTGTCATAGAAAGAGTAAGCCAAAGAGAGAAGGAAGAGTAAGAGAAAGAGAAACAAATAATGAATAATATAGGAGAGGTGAAGGAGAGGGTGAAGAGAGAGAGAGAGAGAGCGAGAGAGAGAGAGAGGGAGAGAGAGAGAAAGAGAGTGGAGGGAGAGTGAGAGAGAGAAATGAGAGATTGAAGAGGGAGAGAGTAAAGAAGGAGAGAGAGTGGAGGGAACGAGAGAGAGAGAGAGAGAGAAACTGGGTGAAGAGTGAGAGAAAGAAAAAGAGTATAGAGAAAGAGAGAGAAAGAGAACAACTAAGGAAGAGCGAGCGTGAAGGCCTTAAATCTCTCATTCTCCCTCTGTCTTTATTTCTGTACCCACTCACTCTCCTTTCACTCTTACCCTCTCAACTCACTCTCCCTCTCCACACTTCACTCGTTCTCCTTCTCCACTCTAACCTTCGCTCCTCCTCTTCATCTCTCTCATTCCCTTTCTCCACCTCTTTCAATCTCGTTCATTTGCTGTTCGTCTCTCTATTCTATTCTATTTCTTCCTCTCTCTCATAGTCTCCTTTCTTGCTCTTCCTTCTGCTCTCCTTCTATCTCCCTTTCAACTCCCACTGCTGCCAGCTCGCTCTAGCTTTCTCTATAGCTTTGCTTCTCTTGCTCCGCCCAGAACTTACCTAAACCTGGCAGTCTCAAATATTGAAACATTCAGTGTGAGTTATTTAGGAGTATATCATTAAAAGTACACATCTCTACACTAGGAAAAATTCAGGAATTTCTCTGTAAACCTCACACACGGAACATAGAAAACTAATTTCAATCCGTGCGACAGTTGAAAGAGTATTGGAAACGCGAATTACTTGCCGGTGGGTCGATCGGTGGGTCAATTGTGGTTGGCTAAGGCGCGAACAGGTTCGCAAATGCGCAGAAATCAATCAAATCGAATGCAGCAACAAGTAAAAAGCGACAAGTAACAAGCAACAAGCAACACGCAACACGCATTGATTCTTGGGTTTTTGGGTTTCTCTGTGCAGTTGAGAGACAGTGCGTCTGATGCGTAAGTGGACGTCGCGTGGACGCCCGTCACATGTCGTGTAAAATGTCCGTGTGCGCACTGACACGCCCTCCCGCAGCCGCCGCCGTAAGCAGTGCGAATAACGTGAACGGACAAACAGGAGCAACGACACCATCGACGCCGACGCCAACGACGCCGCCAACGCCGCCAACGCCGCCAACGCCGCCACCGTCGCCGCAGGTGCGCATCTACGAGGACTTTGACAGGATGAGCGCCAAGGAGGTATACTACAACGAGGCGGGCAAGAAGGTAACGGTCAAGCTGCTCCACTTCCCGGACGTGCTGCCCGAGGACATTGCCAAGCTGCGCTTCGACGACGAGGAGGACCACAATGCCGACGCCGATGTGGATGACGACGATGGCGTCGACAGCGATGCAGGACGATCGGCCAGCAGCGGCGCCGGCATCGGCAGCAACAAGACACCGCCCAACGCCGACAGCGACGATGGGGACAGCGAGACCGAGAAGCCGACCCTGGATAGCAGTGGCAATGCCACGTCCACCGGCGCCATCAAGAAGGTCTTCCGACGCAAGCTGTCCGGCAACAACATGCAGCCGCGCAAGTGCAGCCTGGCCTTCGCCCAGGCGCATGGCATCAAGCAGCGCGCCGAGAAGAAACTGTCGATGCCCACCATCAGCATCACGGCCAATCCGGGTGAGCACGTCAGCCTGGCGGGCGGGCGCAAGCTCTCGCAGCAGCACTCGCTGCCCATGGCGATGATGCTGATGGGCCCGCCGCGTCGCAGTCACTCTCCGCTGGGCCAGAGTCTCTGCCCCGGCTACATTCAGTACTCCAAGTCGCTGCTGGAGGTGCCCATGCCAAGGGATTACGGCTACGCCAGCAGCGATGATCTGAGCTCCGAGTGGGACTCGGATGTGTCCACATCAGCTGCCTCGTCCGCAGCGGCAACGGGCTCCGGTTCAGGCGCTACGGGCGCATCCGCAGCAAGCGGCACGAAAAAGGTAAGACGAGGGACGGCTGCTCTGCGCTTATCCGACACTATCCGACATTATCCGGCGCACTCAAATCACAGTCCTCGCCTTTAAAGTATTCATCTAGCGTTATCCGTGCCATCTATTTGCCATCAATTATTCTTTAATCGAAATACGGTTGCATCTGCTGCTTAGCTAAGCACATCGATCGATGTCATTGGCTACGCTTGCGAAAGTGTATCCGGCGCAGTTGGATAATAAACAGCACAGATTCAATGCATAAACACCTTAATTAAGTGGCGATTTGATAAATACCGATCGTTTATCCAGTCGCTACTTAAGCATTGACGTCATTGGCCACACGTCACGATCTACCCGCATCCGCGACTATCCGGTGCTCTCCGGCGCACATCCGATACTAATCTATTGTAATTCAGCCCTAAGTAATGTCATTGACCCTAGATTTAGTTGTATCCGCTGCAGTGCAGCACTATCTACTGTTATCCGATTCGATCAAATATGTGTGTGCTATTTACTATGTACGGGCGTGTTGACCTCATTGAACCCGCAACAAGAACTTAACGACATCACTTGAGGCATGTCTGCGCTTATCCGCAGCTTATCCATCGCTTACCCGTCAATTACAGCGCAGTTGCCTAAGTACGTAAGCGTTATTATTGATCTTACAACTGTTACTCACTTCAAGAATTATCCGGCGTCATTCGAGACCTATCCAGCCGTCAGTTACCACTCGAAACACTAGTTACGTAAGCACCGACGTCATTATAGATCTGATAACTGGTCCCGTTTTATGCCATAAGCTTTTATCGCCTTGTATTCTTAACGATGCCCGAGTGGAGAGGCGGGTCCATTGGAAGTGCTAACAATTCACGTTTGCGCCGAAACGTGTTATTTAAGTGCCGCCATCTAACGAGCAATTACAACAGCCACAAGATGACGCTGCGGGCTTAACGTTTACGTTTTCCTCCTCCTTTTTAACATATTGTTTGTTAACTGATTTACCTGTTTGTTTCTTGTCTCTTGACAGAGTTCCGGCTGGCGTAAAATACGAAACATAGTGCAATGGACGCCCTTCTTCCAGACGTACAAGAAGCAGCGTTATCCGTGGGTGCAGCTGGCCGGGCATCAGGGCAACTTCAAGGCCGGTCCCGAGCCGGGCACCGTCCTCAAGAAGCTCTGCCCCAAGGAGGAGGAATGCTTCCAGGTGCTCATGCAGGATGTCCTGCGTCCCTATGTGCCCGTCTACAAGGGGCAAGTGACTAGCGAGGATGGCGAGCGTAAGTCATATCTTATAGAATAAATAAATGATTGACGGGTTGACTGACTGATTGATACTGAATATAACGGACTGGTTGTCCTTTGTCTCTCTGTTTACTAATTTAGTTATTGATTGATTGATTGAGGACTAACTAATGATAGATCACATCTGTACCTTGATTGACTGTTTATGCTGTCTGATCAATGTGTTGATGGATTACAGATTGACTGAATGACTATGCTTTGTTGACAATGATTGATGGCTGTATTGACTGATTGCGTGGCTGATTTGGTGATTGACTCACACAGTGATTGACAGACTGATTATTGATTGACTGATAGACATGGTTATGATTGATCGATTGAGAGCCGATAGTTGCTTGATTGACTGTCTTATACAGCTGATTGATGGCTGGCACAGGGGCTTATTATTGATTGACTGATGAGCATGGTTATGATCTATAGTTGCTTGATTGACTGTCTTATACAAGTGATTGATGGTTTACTACAGTGACTGATTACTGACTGATCTATGTTCTAGCTGATAGACTAAATGCTTGATTGCTAATGCTGGATCACTGATTGATTGACTGACTGATCTAACTGTTTAGGATAGACTTTTCATCTATGTCTGACCAACTTCTTCTCTATTTATATTAACTATTATATATTTTGCTTTCAGTCTATCTGCAGCTGCAGGATCTGCTCAGCGACTATGTGCAGCCATGCGTCATGGACTGCAAGGTGGGTGTGCGCACCTATCTGGAGGAGGAGCTGTCCAAGGCCAAGGAGAAGCCGAAGCTGCGCAAGGACATGTACGATAAGATGATACAAATCGATGCCCAGGCGCCCAATGCCGAGGAGCACGCGGCCAAGGCGGTGACCAAGCCACGCTACATGGTCTGGCGAGAGACTATCTCGAGCACCGCTACGTTGGGTTTTCGCATTGAGGTGAGCCTTGCACCTTGCTCACTATGCTCAGTTGCCACTTAACTAATGAACGATTTGACTTGCAGGGCATCAAGAAGAGCGATGGCACCAGTTCCAAAGATTTCAAGACGACCAAGTCACGCGAACAAATCAAATCCGCCTTCGGCGAGTTCCTTAGCGGCCATCCACATATTCTGGTGCGTTTCAACTTATAACCTTAAGCCTATAGAGGATAGTGTGTAATGCTGATTGATCAGCTTTGGATATGGATATATATAATGTCTATTGATTCCTTGATATTGACTGAATGCCTGTTGAAGTTCTTCTACGTTGCAGAGTCCAACAAATTTATATATATTTCTCGATCAGCTACAAGCTGAGTATATCAAGCCGTATACGTCTGTTCGTCCGTATGAATGCAGCTATCTCGAAAACCACTGAAGCTAAAGCCTTGAAATTTTTAACGAATTTTTCTATAATGATTATTCATATAGGAACTCATCACTTTTTCTCGATAATCCATTCCATATATTTAGTATCGATAATTATCGATAGGTGGATTTACGTCTCTAAGCACAAATGGAGTTTCTCAAATGATATCTCGCCAAGCATATATTATTATCCGTCTACATCAGTTCAGCTTATCTTTTAGGCCTAATTGCATGTCGTTCTCTTTTAGCCACGTTATATACAACGTTTACGGGCCATACGGGCCACATTGGCCGTCTCAGAGTTCTTCCAGACGCACGAGGTGATCGGCAGCTCGCTGCTGTTCGTGCACGATCAGACGCACGCCAGCGTTTGGCTAATTGACTTTGCCAAGACGGTGGCCCTGCCGCCGCAGATGAGCATCAATCATTATTCGGCCTGGAAGGTGGGCAACCACGAGGATGGCTACTTGATTGGCATCAACAATCTCATTGATATATTCGTCGAGCTGCAGGCGGCCTCTGATACGGAGTTGACAATGGGCACCACTTCGGGTTCCGGTTCAGGCTCTGGCTCTGGCTCTGGCTCTGGCTCTGGTTCAGCTTCCGGTTCCGGTTCGGTATCGCCTGCGGCCGCCTTGAGCGGCCAGGAGGATGAGCCCGGCAAAATGTAGAGGGCAAAGCAAGCAAACAATCTTACATTATATATATAAAGATATATGTACTCTTATATATATATATATATTTATATGTAACTATTTAGTTTATGATTATACTGAAGCGTTCCATGGGGCTGCGCCCCGCCAAGGACATTTCCTAGCACATTCCACAGAAATGTGTTAAACAGAAAAAGAAAAACAAAACTAAATCAAATCAAATATCAAATATCAATTAACCATAATCCAAACTTAGTTTAATGCATATATATATATATATGTGTATGTACCTTTTTTTTGTTTTTTTTTTTCACTCTTCCTCTCTCTTTAACCCGTTAAGTTTAAAATCAAAGACTGAACAACAATATGCGTATACCCATATATATATATATATATATATATATATATATATATATATATATATATATATATATATATATATATATATATATATATATATATGTATATATATAGATATATATATACATATATATTCACAGATATATACATACATACATACATACATATATATACTGCTCGTATATATATAGTAAAATTCGTTGTGCAAAAACTTCAACAACAACAACAAGGCAAACAACAACAAAAAGTTCAACAACTACTTACTTATAAATAATGTTATTAATTTTATGTGTATTCGATTATCTTCTAATACCTACCTACTAATTATGTGCACTATTAAAACTCATGTAAACCGTTTAACAAGTAAAACTTATATATTTTTTTGTCATTCTTAAATCTCAATGAATATTTCGATTCGTTTGTTTTAATTGTGCTCGCATTTATGGTTGAGCCCTAAAAGTAGGCAACAAATATTTGGATTTAAATTAAGTCGCAATGGAGTTTTCTCACTTGTAGACGCTCAGCAGTCGCTGCTTATGCTAAAGCGTTTAATTTAAAAGGTAATGATTAACGCTTAAGTTAGGCTGTGACTCGCAGTATCTACTATATACTATAAACTATATGCTCTCTAAATACATTCCACTTCATATATTTACTTTGTGCATTTTTAAGACAGCCCTAGAAGTAGGCAATATAATTTTTACTTAAGGGGCAGCTTGTCTTGAATATAAATCGCAGCTTGCTCGTATTAAAGTCAAACCTCTTCACTCGACTTTATTATACTCTCTTATCTTCATCATAGTTAAGCATATCTGTACAAGCTGCCGCCGCTTCTGCATAGATTCACAGCTTCGACATCAAAAGTATTTGCTGTTCGCCAGCTTCGGCTTTGTCTAAGTTATTTTTGTAGCATACTTTTTGGATGAGTCACAAATATCAAATAAATATTTTTTGCAGCCGCATTTGCTTATATGTAAATATATATACTAGCATTTAAATCGTTATATTTAGGCGCGCCTTTTTAGAAAATACTCAATCCCTACTTAGCTTAGGCGCACAGGCAAGCTGCCGCTCTCACGCTCTGGCACCAAAAATGGCACGCACACAAAATACCACAATGCTGGTATTTTTCATGTGTATTTGGCAGCTGGCGTTTGGTGTTTTTTTCGCGCTTGCCCAGCTGCGGCCACATTGTTTATTAGTTAGTTAATGTTTGTTGCTGCGCGGTTGGCACGTCGCGCGTATCCACGCGCACGCATCGAACAGTTACACTTGTTTTCCGTTTTAAATGTTTGTTGTTGCATTCGCGCGCAGTTGACGTGCATTTTGAAAAAAAAAAAAAAACAAAACGCGTGCGTTCAATTTTTTTTACGTATTGTTTTTTTTTTTTTGTTTACTTCAAAAGTGTGGTAATTAATTGTTTTGATCAAGTGGGGCTTTTGCTGCTGGAGTGCGGCCGTCGTTCAAAATTTAAAAATAATACGCCGAAAAGCGCATAGACGACACACATGCACGTGTGTGCAGAGTCTGATGTATATATATATATATATATATATATATATATATATATATATATATATATATAAATTCATATATACTTATATTTATTTATACATATATATAAATACTTGTGTGTGAGCAGCGCCTGTGACTGTTAAAAAAAGTTTCTGGTTTCGTTGGTTTCGACAACAACAACAACGACAACAACAAAAACAACGGCAGCAACAATAAATAAAACTTCAATATGCGCCGACCGGCCTTCAGCGCAGAATATTAACAATATTATTGTACATATGTATATGCATGCGTCTCTATGTATGTATGTATGCATGTGTGTGTGTGTGTGTGTAGACAACAACAACAGCAACTGTCACGCATTGCAAGGGGCGCGGGGGGCGACAGCGGCACACAAAATTTGTAGTAGCATCTCTCTATCTCTATCTCTCTCGCTCTCTCGCTCTGCCACTGAAAATTGCCTGCGGGCTGAGCTAAAGGCAAAAAGGCTAAAATAGCTCAAAATATAAGCACACACACAGACACACACACACACAGAGACGCAGCTAGTGAGGAGCAGAGCACAGCGCGCGCGGGAGGCAGGCAAAGAGAGGGAGAGAGAGAGAGAGAGCATCAGCATTGAGCTTGAGCCGTGCGTAAAGAAATCAAAGGCAAAAGCAAATAAAACAAAAATCGTGATTATTATATATATATATATATATATATATATATATATATATATATATATATATATATATATATATATATATATATATGTATATGTATATATGTATATATGTATACATATATATGTGTCTATATATATTGACTTTGTTTTTGTTTTCTTGTGCTCTTGAATCGGGCTTTTGTTAAGCTTTTAATCAACGAAATTAAAAGAAGGCTGCAACAAAAACAACAACAACAAGTGGGAATTTTAAAACTAAAACGCGACGTCGACTCAAATCGGTTGCTGTTAGCTTATATATATATATATTTGTTTTTTTTTTTCTTGGTCGAAGACAAGTGCAATAAAACCAAAATATATGGCAAATAAATAGCAACAAAAGCCGACGGAGACAACAAAATCAATATTCAAATTAAGCAGCAGCAACAACAACAACAACAATAGTTAGCAGCAGCAGCAGCAGCTATTCGACAACTTGTCGATAAGCTGAAAGATAACGATAGCAGGAGAGAGACAAAGAGAGAGAGAGAGAGTCAGCGCGCGCCTCAAACCAACAAAGAGAGAGAGAGAGAGCGCGAGAGCGAGAGCGGGAGAGAGCCTGGTGGCAGCAGCAGCAGCATCCCAAAAAGGACACGCCACCCCCACCCGACAGCAATCATGGGACGTCGCACGTATCTGAATCGCGCCTATGCAATTTCCTACCCCAGTCGCGTCGAGGGCTGGCTGGACGTGTGCGGTAAGCATGAACCCCATTAGTACGCCATCCCTAGGACCAACCCCCCTGCAGCATCTCGCTGAATTGCAATCTACTTAGTGCTATTTATAGATTTAAGTTCGCCTTCAAGATCCCGAGATACGGCGAACAGAGTGTTTTTTAAGGGCGCAAAATGCGTTTGGCTCTTATACAGTATAAGATGATGTCTTATACACTGTAGAATATATAGAGATGTGAGAGGATTGGTAAAGTAAACTACTTTTTGTATGAAATGGAAGAAATCTAAACTGGAAATGAGCATAGTAAGCTATAGGTTTATAAGATATATATCTATATATATATACATATGGCACTATATAGATGTCTTAGATATCAATCTATCTTCAACTATATCTATCTCATGCATCTTCGATATCTTCTGTGGAACAACTCATTTCAAAAACGATATAAAAGAGATATATTTAAATATATCTATCTATCTATCCCAAAGCACTCATTCCATAAAAGATATTAAAGATTTATATTGAAGAGATATAGATATATACAGTTTATATATAGTTATATTAGTTTATATATAGTTATATATTATATATACATCAAATCCAACTTGGCCTAATTCCCATTTCGTAAGGCAAGAAAAGAAAACGTTATCCACATCCGCTTTAAAAAACGTTACAAGTTGAGTAATCTACGAAGCATATCGTATATAATACATATACAGTATATATATATATATATATATACATATGTGTATGTATATGTCTGCATATAGATGTTTATATACATTGTAATAGCTGAAGAACTCAGTCACATAAGAGCCTGCTGCAGTAATTGCTCTTCAGCTTTGCATATATAATCGACTGCACTTAATGAACGAAACTGGAAAGTGAATTTGTCAGATAATCTGTCTATAGGCGATATAAAAGTGATACGAAGTATATATCATTGACTGACTCGTACAGTGAATCAATGATGTTAACGATCAGGTAAAAGTCTGAAGAAGTTATAGCAGAGATATGATGTGATATATGATATGATATGATATGGTGTGATATGATGTGATATGATATGATGTGATATGATGTGATATGATGTGATATGATGTGATATGATATGATATTATAAGATATATGCTATAAGACTATTATTAGTAGAGCAGGATATAGATGTTTTCCATGTCGCACTCGACTCAGGTGAAAGTTCACGTAATTGCATTCAATACTAACTTTAAAGAGCCATCAGCTGCCGCTGCTGAGCGGATGTTCGCTCCAATTTTCGATGATCGAAAAGGCAACAAAAATGTGAAGCATCAAATTAAAGCAAACCTATTAAAAGATGCCCACTCAGAGAGAGAGACTGAGAGAGAGAGAGAGAGAGAGGGGTAGAGGAAGGCGAAGAATTTGAGTCAACATTTTGCTAATGAGCGTGATTCAGTTAGTGTGACAACCCTGAGAGTGGCAACTCTATAAGCAGGGTGGCTCAGCTCTCTGCTGCGGATGCTGTTCTATTTATCTAGCTCTCCCACTCTCTTGCTCTCTATCTCTCCCATTCTCTCCCGCTCTTTGAGCACCTGTGCAAATGCAAGCAAAGCTGCTTCGCCTGGGAAAACTCAACAGGGCTGCCTCTCAGCAAACAACAACAACAAGAGTTTGGGCAGGTTGTGACTGTTTGTTGTTGTTGTTGTTGTTGTCGTCGTTTGCCGTTTGCCGTTATCTGGTATTAGCATTTTTACCTGTCGCTCATCCGCTTACTTTATTGCAGTTGTTGCTGTTGCAGTTCGAGGGGTTGCTTGGTACGCAAGGCCAAACACACACACACAAATAACATAGACACACACATCACACACACACACACACACACACACACACACACGCTAACCAATTCTCTTTCCAAGCTGTTCTTGCATTTCCTTTATGTTTATAAAATTCTGTAAAAAACAACAAATTTTTATTATGCATAAGTAAAGCTATAAAAACCAGAGAAAAACAAGTAGGAAACGCTGCAGTCGGGCATTACTGACCGCAGCATACTTATTCACTGTGCGAAGACAGTTGAGGAAGGAATCTGCAGTAGCTTAGCTGACCCAAGATTATAGTCTTTGCGTAAAATATAAATTTACAGCCTAGATTAGGCTAAACTCTACAATTTTGAGGGCTAAGGATCTAAAACTGAGAAAATTATAGAGTATTTTCGATATCTTTAAAAAGGTGTAAAGGTGTTATTTAGGTCAGGGATAGAGAAGGGCAAGAGGAGCTTGATAATCAGATTCTTAAGTGTTTAGCTCTAAGAATTGCACTTCGTAAATGAGCAGAGAAACAATAGAATATAAGTAAATTTAATATAGATATGTAAATTCTATAGAATGATGATATAGATAGGTATGTACAGGTATATAAGGTTTATGAACTATTTTATATATAGGCATGTATAATAAATATATAATATTGTATAATATTATATATACTCATGATATGATTATTATTAAAGATGTACTACAAACAGAGATTAGTACTATCAAAAAATGTAATAACATCATATTCTTGATCTTGAACAACAAACAATAATAGAGCAGCTTAATAATAATAATAAAAAATCAGAAATCAGCAACAAAAAAAAATCACAAACTTCAAAGAAAACACTGTGATTAGTCCGCGCATAAATCACGAGATAAATGCTATTATTATTGAGAGGTTTGGCTAAACAGTAGTTCCAATATCCATTGTATTAGCTGAAGTCATAACAATAGAGAGACCCGATTTCTCAAGGTGCATATGGGTGTGGCTGCTAGGGCTTTACAATGGGCCACAGAGCAGTTTCAGATGAATTTCACAGCTGAAAGAGAAAATAGTTGTTGACTGAATTCCGTGTGACATTCTAGCTGATTGTATTATGCTGTCCTAAAGATAGGGTGGGCGGTAACTGTTAGTACTCTCTGTCAAATACCCCTCTTCTCGCCCTAACACTCCCTCTCTTTCTGTCTTAAGTTAAATTCGTATTTATTCGATGTATCTATATGTATATGATCTTTATGTAGTTCTATCAAACTGCAGTTATCATATTATCCTCATGATAAACTAGGCGGGAAATGTAAATACTCTTTTCTTCCCTACCTCCCTCTCTCTCTCTCTCGCTCTCTCTGAAGCAGTATTGGAGTTGTGCTGTTAATTGAGCTAGCTCTATTAAGCCTTTAGTATATCTATCCTCATGATAAAGTGGGTGGTAAATGCTTACACACACACACTTTCTCTCTGTTCCCCACTCTAAAGCCGCCTTCATTGCCTCCTATTCATGTTCAATTTATATAACATGCTCTGCCGTTAGCTAACTTTCCTCATGCTAAAGTAGGTGGCAATTAACATTTACCAAGTACTTTATCAAGGTGATAATTAGCTTACTCACTTTCCATTTTTCGCTCTGAAGCAGTTTTTAGATATATATACATATGTCACTAGCTTAACTCTAACTCTATTAGCATATTATCCTCATGATAAAGTGGGTGATTAATGTGAATGCAGCTGGCTAAGCCGCGACTACTTGAATTTCAGTTGTAGCTGATCGAATCAACTCGTTGGCAATATGAAATCACTTAACAGAAGTATTGAAATTGGCTGGCAATTGATAGTCTGTTGTGGCTTTGTTGTTGTTGTTGCTGCCCATCGACAAAGTCGTGGCATGACAAAGTGGAAAGCAAAAGGCTTCAAGGCGAGTTGCAAATGGCAAACGGCAAAGCTCGCGCTGCCTCACGTCGCTTTATGATAACATTTTTTAAATACATTTATTTATCTTTGTTTTGCTTTTTATTATTATCGAAGTGTGCGCGCAGCGGAAGGAAGGTGTGTTTGTGTGTGTGTGTCTGTGTCAAGGTCATTTGTGACATTCTAGCAGCCTTTTAGCCTTGCCTTTGCCCACCCACACACACACAAGAGAGAGAGAGAGAGAGAGAGAGAGAGACGGCAATCGACCGGGTTTGGCCAATGGCCTCTGCTGCGAGCAGCTGTTGTCGCCGTTTGTTGTTCCTGTTTTGTGTGCCCGCTGGCTTGACATCATTTCTGTCATGTTTGTTAGCTGCTTCATGTTTCATGTTGTTAGCCGCGCTTTCGCTTTGCATGTCACTTGACCGTCTTGGTCAACACACACGCACACACAGGGAGCGTGAGAGAGAGAGAGAGAGAGAGAGGGAGGAAGAGAAGCTCACACGTCTTCAGGTTGGTTAAAGTTGGCCCGGTTCTTGGGCCATGCATAGCCAACGCTATTCGATCTAAGCTAAATGCTTTTCGAGCCATTTGCCATTTCTCTACGAGTATACCCTGTAACCAAGTGGGCTGGGGTAGCTGCGATTGCCTAGGACAGAAGGATCGAAATGAAAAAGAGTTTAGCTTTATGCATTTATTGAGATACTATTCCATCTATGCCCAGGCTCTTTAGTATGGATATCTTCTATCTATCCTCAGCATGAGATGCTCAGCTAATTAACGAAATCACATCAGAACAGTTATATCAGCTCAATAACTGTCAAAACTCATTATAAGCTAAAGTTAGGGTATCTGCCAGTCGGATCCAATGCTTGGCTAGATCAGATTCTTTGGCTTGTTTTGTTCTAAAGCCCGTTAGCGCGCATTAAAGGAAGGCTAGAGCGAGAGAGGGCGATAGAGCGAGGGAGAGCAAATAGAGGGAACGGGAGAGAAATCGTAAAGCTCGTAAAAAACGACGCGACCATTGGCGATGGCGTCATTAGCGACGCGTCGCCGTCGCCGTCGCCGTGGCACAGTTTTTTTTTTGTTTTTTTTTTTTTCGTTAGTTTTTTTTCTTCTTAGCTGCTATAGCCGAAGTGCAGTCGCTTTGTTACCGTTTACTCATGCCGCTGCTGCTGCTTCGATTTGATTTGTGGGTTAAACGGCGCTGCCCGCAGCGCCACCTGTCGGCAGAAAGTTCAATGCGCCGGCCGAGCAGAGTTTTTGCCTCGTTATTCGCGACGGCAGCGGAACGCTGGAAAGTGAAACAGGCTGCAGCAGAATTCGGCATTCGACACAGTTGTTGCCGTTGTTGTTGTTGCTTTTGTTGCTTTTGTTTTTGTTTTCTATTTTCAAGTATCGGCGCAATCGGTCGCCCCGCCACGTCGCAAATGTTGCCCAGCAACTTTCTATGAAAAAATTCACTTTTTCCTCAAGTGTTGGCTTGGGACGTCGTCGCGTCGTCGCGTTTCGTCGGTGCCAGGCCCAAGCAGGCTTTGAAAGAGACACAGCCAACCCCCCAACCAGCCCAACCCCTCCCAACCACCTCCCCTTCCGGCACTCCCCTTTTCTTCCGCGTTCCCCAAACAGCGGATCTCTGAGTGCTCGCTGTTGTTGCTTTTTGGCAAATCGAAATGAGACTTGGATTATCGTCTGCAGCGCAGGTTTTCCCAATCAAAAGCAGCGCACTCGACTGAACAATACTCTGTAATTTGCATAGCAAAGAGTTGAGCACAAAAATTATAGAATTAAGCCAGAAGGAAGCTCTTTGAATCCAATTTCCATATATGTATATAAAGTCTGCATAAAGCCAATATGCCCTCTTAACAGGAAAGTAGAGTATAAGAAAACAAAAAAAAAAACTCACATTTAGAAATGAAGAAAAAAGGAAATTTGCAAAACCTGTTGAACGCATGAAATTATAGCCGCCATATGCCAAACGAGATATCTAAGCGTAGCTGGGGGACTCGCACTGCAGAGGGGCAGGGCGGGGCGGGGGGGCATCACATGGGAAGTGATCCAAGTGGTCCAAGTAATACGAGTAAATGCACACACACACACACACCTGCAGATGAAATGAAAATTGAAAGTCAGACAAAAGTCAAGTTAGAAATGGAAAATTGCAATCAAAGCTAGCAAAACTAATGCGAAGAATAGCAAGAAGACGAATCAGCTGAAGATAGCTGATACAATACTTGGAACTATAGTGCACAAGGTGTATATAGCAATGGTGAAGCATTTGAGAGCTTAGTTGCTTATAAAGATATGCTAGAGATAGGCTGAATAAATCAAGTTTGATATGGTGGCTATTGCAGTGAAGGCTGTGAAGATATAGTTATACATGAAATGATATGATATATGATATGATATATATATATACATATATGAGACAATACAGATATATGTATACACATAAACAGGGAAATTAAGTTAATTGAGCTGCTTACAGATCTCATAATCAGAGATCTTGTAATCATAAATCTTTGAAGCGCAGATCTCATAGTTTAATTAGCAAACTCAAGTTTCTTTTGTTTTCCCTGCTCAATCGAACATTTTATAATAGGATGAAAATCTTAGCTTTTGAGCACTATAAAAGATATATTTTGCATAAAAGAAATGTTATTCTCAGGCGTTACGTTTCTTATTGAAATCAAACAACTTTATAATGGATTCCCAAAGCAAAACACAAAACCAACAAACAAATCCCAAGAAAAAGAATCTCGTTTTTGTTTCAGCTCATCTTTGACCAAATACAGAAAAAAAAACTTTCAAAACAAAAGAAAAACCAAAAATAAATAATTAATTCTTTCACTTTTTGTTAAACAATTGTGTTGTCTTATAGCAAAAGGAAGCTCAGTTCTCAAAAGTATGAGCAAAGTTTAGAATCTTGGGTGTTAAAACCTATATATAATGCCAATTGATGAACCTGAAATGAGATAGTGTATAAAGTATATAAGGTATAGGCAGATCAGTCTTCTCATAGCTAAGTCTTAGTGTTGACCTTTTATAGATAACTTTAATAATTCTGAATATCGTAGATAACTCTTTAGATATGTAAACTATAGTTTGGTAATATTTACTGAGATTGGATGAATGAGGGAACTGCATCGCAGATAATCCAATTTTCTCTTTGTGAATATTACTAAACTATATTTGATATATCTAAATAGCTATTTTCCATCTTTCCATCTTCTTGAATCGTCTATAATACTCGTCTATCTTTCATTTTCCATAGATAGAATGGAGTTAACATTCTATCTTACAAATATCTTCAATAATTCTATTCTAGCTCTATTCTATCTGTCGTATATCGTAGATAACTCTTTTATAGATTTCTTATATATGAACTATTTAAATTCTATATATCACATATGATAATAGCTCTATTCTTTACCTAATATATCATAGATAACTCTACTATATTCCATACAGTTCAGTTAACTATTCCATCTTTCGCATATCATAAGCATTTTCCATTCTATCTTGCCACATATCGTAATAGCTCTATTTTATCACCTACATATATCGTAGTTTCCACTATTCTCAGCTTTTTGTTTTTGTCTTCTGTATTTGAAGTCTCAGTTTTCGCAGTCTTAATTAATTGCCCAATTGGCATAAATTTGTGTGCTAATGCCATATGCGTTCTGTTTGCCAGCGAAACTTTTAAGTATCTCCCACAGATAGGCAATGCAAATATGTACAGACAGACATATATAGATATATATATATATATATATATATATATATATATATATATATATATATATATATATATATATATATATATATATAAAAAAATACAAAAATGGTAATAATAATAATTCGCGTGTCTTCTTAGAAATATATTACGAAAGCGCGTTGCGTATACGCCCTGTAGATAGAGCAGAAGACGGCGGAGAAGAAGCTGAGATATTAAAACACCGTTATTATTGTATATATATGTATGAGTGTGTATGTGTGTGTGTGTGTGTGTGTGCATTTCTTTAGTCTGATGAATTTTGCAATCGTTAAGATACAAACAAGCCGTAGTCCACAATGCCAGCCACTCAGAGTGCACGACTAGCCGAATACCCTGTAATTAGGCATATGTATATGTAAAGACTATGTTTATATATGTAAAATATTTCAATTACAAATTTATATTATATTTACTTGGGTTTCTAGTTACCCTGTAATACACAATGATATATATGATGAGAAGACTGACTACTCATCATCACAACTTCTAACTCTGCTCAGTCAACAGGCGATTCATGATCAAATGACGAATATATTTTAACAGCTCTATATTATCGATAGACTTACATTTTTGTAATTCGAGGTACAGTGCCGGTGAAAAAAATAGCACCAAAATAAGCAGCTCACTTAATTTTACAGTAAAACTTGACTAAAAGAATTTTGGTTTGCAGTTTCTTTTTTCTTGCCTCACCGACAGTCTCTTTGATTTGGGAGAGCAAGAAAAAGAACGAAAATGATAACGGTTCTTCTCAGAAAAAGCAAAATCGAAAGGAGAATGCAAAATAGCGCGGTGAAAAAAATAGCACTAAGCACATGTTGTCATAGAAAAAAGGCATTTACGCGAAAATTATCATTGTAAAACCCTCGTGTTTATTAGAAAAAGTTATTTTTTAAAGGAAAACATAGCTTACAAACAAAATTAATAGCTGTTTTTTTAATATGGGCCGCGGAAAGCATTGCAGTGATGAAGAAAGTTATCCGAAAGGAAAGTTATCCGAAAAATGCTAGAAGAAGGCAAAACATTCGCCGAAATAGGTCGTATACTGGGCTGTTCCAACAAAATGATCAGTAACGCCAAGAAATTTGTCCCAAAAGTGGAGTCTCGTGGGCGAAAATCCGTAATCTCGCCGTTGCTCGTCAAGCGTCTGGTAAGACAGAGCAAGAAAGAGCCATTTAAGCCAGCAACAGAGCTTAAAAAATACTTAAAAATTTCTGCATCTGTTGAAACCATACGTACTAGGCTATGGGAAAATAATTTAAATTATTGTAGTCCAAGAAAAGTGCCACTATTGACTAGTAAACACGTAGCTAAACGCATGAAGTTTGCCAAGCATCACTCCAAATGGCCAGTGGAAAAGTGGAGGAACGTATTGTGGACAAACGAGAGCAAAATCGTGTTATATGGAGGGACGGGATCTCGTACTTTCGTTCGGAGACCACCAAATAAGGAGTACAGACCAATGTACACGAAAAAAACGGTGAAGTACGGGGGTTCCAATATTATGATATGGGCGTGCTTTTCGTATTATGCAGTAGGTCCGATTCATTGGACTAAAACTATCATGGATCAGCACGTGTACATTTATATCCTGCAAAATATAATGCTACCACATACAGAGGATGAAATGTCATTAGTTTAGGTCCTGCAGCAGGACAATAACCCCAAGGATACGAGCAGATAAGTTGAAAAGTGGTTTGCGGACAACGCCATCAACGTCATAGAATGGCATCCACAGTCTCTGGATCTCAATCCAGTTGAGAATTTCTGGACTAATGTTAAAAAGGAAGTTCACACTTGCAACCCAACATCAAATAAATCACTTTGGATGGTTGTGAAAGAAAATTGGGAAAGGATTCCTAATTCTAGATGCCAGGATTTAGTGGATTCCATGCCAAAGCGCTGTGTGGCCGTAATAGCCAATAAAGGATACTCAACCAAATATTAATACACGAGTTAAATACCATAGTTTTGAATTTAAAGTACTTTTGTTTAACATTTTAAAGTAAATTTTCTGTTTTCGCCATTGTGATGGGACAGTGCTATTTTTTTTACCGCCTTAATTTTGACCTAACCAATATAATAAGTGAATATATTTTGAAATACCCAAGAAATATGGAGTCCTTTCTTTTTACAAATATATTAATGGATTGATTAGTTGAATAAAATCATTTTATGTTAAAAAAATTCAGTTATTTTCAAAATTTTACAACTTTGAATTTTGCAACACCCCATGGTGCTATTATTTTCACCGCAGCTGTATATATAAATATATCTATATAGTACATATCTCCAAATATTCCTTTTCTTTTGAGCAATTCCGAAATAACAGCAATTTGCCTCACTCAAGCCGCGTAATACTCTTCCCGATAACTGTGTTCATGCAGCTGTTTAAGTTTATCGATAACATGCAGCTGTTAAAATATATTTGTCATTTGATCATGAGTCGTCTGGTAGAAGTTGTAATGGATTTGATAAGCAGTCAGTCCTCTCATCACAAAGCTTGTCGATGGCATGGATATAGCATAAAGAACGCAATTATCTCTATTGTCTATATTTATATTGTATTTCATTATAATTTCTTTTGGTGCTGCACTTCACTGGTCACCATATGTTATATATAGTAGAGCTTAGATGTTGCTGAAGGATACCATTTTGCTTTATAAAGCTACAAAAAGCTAAATCTTAATATCGATATTTATCGATATATATATATATTCATATACATAAACAATATCTTAAGCACTTTTATAATGTGCCTAAAATCAAGCTCTAAACTCACTCTGAATACTCCACACAGATGTCACTCTAGTCTAGCATGCCCAGCGCACAACACTTCTCCTGCCTACGGGGTATGCGCTAAGAGAAAAATCTATAAATGAATTGACAAATAAAATGCGGCCCGATTCAGCTGCGGGCTTTCAGCTGATTACATGATGCGAAATTCAAGTTATGCTATAATTCTGCATTGTTTGGTGTCGAGAGGGGCGTGGCAGCCGAGCGAGAGCGAGCCAGACTGAGGGAGGGGAAGGGGGAGAGGGAGCGACAGCGGCAGCTTTTGTTTGTGTTCGTTGCTCGACTTTATTTTTTTTTTGCTTCTCTTTTTCTTCACATTACGTTTCGCATAGTTCCCATAAACCTAATTAAAAAAGATGTAGTTGCTGTTGTTGTTGTATTTACGCAACTATTTGTGTTAGATTGCATGTTTATGTGTGTCCGCTGAGAGTAGGGGCAGCGGCAGCGGCAGCGGCAGGGGCAGGGGCAGCGGCAGGGGCAGGGGCTGGGGCTGGGGCTGGGGCTGGGGCTGCCACTGCGACTGGGGGCTGTTGCTCGAGATCAGGCCTACACATGTTTGTACTTATGCGCTGCTACGCATATAGTATGCCTCAAATCCGAAAAACCAAACAAGAAGAAGACGATGAAGAATGCGTTTGCCTATATAAACTTCAGCTGCAGCCGCTGGCCGCCTGCACCCTGCACCCAACAGCCTGCACCTACTTCCCATAGCCCACCCACACCTCCCCTCTTCAGCTGCTGCTCTGCTCTGCTCTGCTCTTGTTCATCTGTCAGTTTCACCCACACACACAGAGAGCGAGAGAGCAGAGGCATGTGGGTGGGGGAGTAGGGCTGCCGCTGCCGCTGCTTTCTGTGAGAAACAGCTGCTGCTGCTGCTGCTGCTGCTGCTGCTGCCGTTGTCTATGCGGAAGTAGCTGCTGCCGAGTCTTAGCTTCCATTGTTGTCGCCCTACGTATTATTATTATTATTGTTATTGCTGTTGTTGGTGTTGGTGTCGCTCATGTTGGCGCCTGCCACCAGCAACAGAAATGAAGAGTAAAGCACATTTGTAATGCTCTAACTCAGCAAAAGGCATATACCCAATTGTTCATGATAACGATATGTATATATATAAACTAAATATAAAGATATACATATGTACGATATACTACTACTATACATATAAATCTGTATATATATATATATATATATATATATATATATATATATATATATATATATATATATATATATATATATATATATATATATATATATATATATATATATATATATATATATATATATATATAATAATATATATGTGCTTATAGCACATATAAAGCTGCGAAAAATAAAATAGCACCAGGCCCGCCAAGCAATTTGCTCACGCCTTCTAAACTATATACACACGCATATAGCTTTGAATTGCAGGTTTACTCAGGCATACATATGTCCTTTTTAGGCGCATAACTTAACATTGACTTCAATTTCATAATAGTTTTGAGAATCAATTGTAGTCGAGACCGCTCGACTAGGGTATACCCTGAACCCTGCGAAGAACCGCTATTCCAAGCATTCATCGTTTCTTTTATAATACACATGCATATGTACGTTCATTAGAAGCAACACATACACACACACGTACAGGCGCATGCACACACAAGCGCAAGTCCTTTTTGTATGGCAATACTATGGGAAATTAAATGTTTAATAACTTTTTTCTAGACGAACAATTTTGATTAAACTTGTGGGCGTGATCATGTCATCCATATGTGTGTATGTGCCAAAGCACAAGTCTCTAGTATTTGATATACGGGAGTTAGAAAATGAGGCGAAGGGGGCGTGGCATAATTTAACAAAAACCGAAATTGCGTAAGGCCCAAATAACACTAAATGCAAAATTTGAAGACTCTAGCCGTAAAGATGAATTAAATAGAGTTTTATAACTAAATGAAGATATCGGTTTTAATCGATAACATTAAAACGATAACAGTTATCGATTATTTGGAACAAACTCGATCTTTTCGTGCCTACATACAAAATTTTAAGTCTCTAGCTCTTATAGGTCCTGAGAACGACTCGTTCATATATACAAACAGACGGACGGACAGACGGACATGGCTATATCACCTCGGCTTGTCTTCCTGATCAAGAATATATGTACTTTATGGGGTCTGCCACGCCTCCTTCTGCCTGTTACATACATTTCAACAAAAACATTATACCCTTATTTCCCATTTTCAATGGGTTCCAGGGTATAAAAACTGCAGAAATAGAAAATTTGGTGCCATATGAAAAAGTGTCGTAGCGGTGCTATTATATTTTTCGTATGCCATTTAAATATGGCTCTTTAATTCGCTGCCCCTGCTTCGCTCACCCTTCCGGTAAGGGTATTCCCTCTTCGGTATGGCAGCGGTAGGCCAATTTTCGTAATTGCTGTCGTTGGTTTCGTTTTTGGTTTGGCGCGACAAGGCAAATGGAAACAGCTTAGCCACAAGAACAGACCAAACGAGAGACAGAACAGAACGCGTCGATCGTCACTATAACTGAACAGTCAGACACATTTCGCTTCGTCCCCATCCCGAATGCAATCGACTGCAAGACGTGCCACACCCTCCCACACACGCACACACACACGCACTCACACATAGACGCATTAATGACGCATCGCATAAATTATTTTAAATTACTTTTAATTGGCGAAGTTTTTGTGTTTTTTTTCTTTCTTTCTGTTTTGTTTTTAATTTCTTTTGGGCTCATTTATTAATTTAATTTTTCTTTAACTTTTGTTTTCTGTTTTATTTTTCGTAGAATTTCACTTGATTCTTTCAAGTGTATACGTTTAATGAGTTGGGATTTGTCTTTGAAGTTCCATTTGAACTGATAGAATTTGTAATGATATGGCAAATCTTCATACTTATTAATGAAGTGAAAGGAGTATATTGGTTTTAATATATATATGGTATTTTAGTAGAATTGAAACTCGAGGATTGAGAACCCAAAATCAAAGAGATATACTGGATATACACTCTGCGAAATTAGATTAAAGGCACTCACATTTTTTAGCTTATTTTTAATCTTATGCATGTTGGTATAATTTTATTTATTAAATAACATATTTCTAGTCGTTTTATGTTAAACACAACAATTTTTTTAAATTTGTGTCAAATATTAAACTTTTTATGTAAGAACAAGTAAAAAAACTCAAGTCGGCGGTCCCGACTAGGAGATACCCTAAACCCCGCGCTATCTGCGTTAAAATACTGCATAATTAGTATTTCGTATAA
Organism: Drosophila paranaensis; assembly: GCA_035047545.1. Classification (NCBI taxonomy): domain Eukaryota; kingdom Metazoa; phylum Arthropoda; class Insecta; order Diptera; family Drosophilidae; genus Drosophila; species Drosophila paranaensis. Next base: position 865,368 of record JAWNPL010000207.1, on the reverse strand, counting down.
ACGCACAGAAAACTAAATTCAATTCATTCGCAAATTCGCAAATCATAGCGCCATCTATTGGAAATATGTACACTAAAACTTGCGGGTTTTAGAACTTGCTAAATGCACGCAGCTCAATGTGTATGTGTGTATGTGTGCACATGTATAGGAAAACAGTTTGCTTTGTTTTGTTGGTCACGTGTTTGGCCGATTGGCCAAACGTTTTGTTTAATAACTTCTGCGCGAATTAATGGATTTGAATGAAATTTTCAGCTTATGTTCAACATATTTTATTACATTTTTTCCAATTTTTAAAAATGTAAACCCATTCATTTACTGGCTTTGAGTGCAACTAACCTCAATTTAAATATTTGGGGAAATTTGGAGCCGGTATCCAAAATTTAACAAAAATCAAAATTAGAGAAAATAAATATAAAACTTACAAAAAAAATTTGGGGACTCTAGCTATTAAGACGTGGGAGATATAATTTTATAACTAGCATTCGATATTGTTTTTAATCGATAACAATAAAATTAAAATAGTTATCGACTTTTTTAACAAACTCGATCTTTTCGTGCTATTCACGGACCTACATAAAAAATTTCAAGTCTCTAGCTCTTATAGGTTCTGAGAACGACGCGTTCATACATACGGACAGACAGACGGACAGACGGACAGACGGACGGACGGACAGACGGACAGACGGACAGGGCTAAATCGACTCGGCTACTCTCCCTGATCAAGAATATATATACTTTATGGGGTCTGCCACGCCTCCTTCTCCCTGTTACATACATTTCAACAAAAACATTATACCCTGATTTTCCCATTTTCAATGGGTTCAGGGTATAAAAACAAAAAAATACCAAAAAAATGCGCGAAATTTGATTAAAGGCACTATGTTCTAAAATATCAAAAAAATTGAAAAAAAATTTATAAAAACTTATAATTGGTTATTAATGATGGACACATTATTGATTACTCAAAAAATCCAATTGGACATCGAATCATCCGTTTTTTATACTCATCTTGTGGTATTTGAGCCCATACCTGAGAAACAGTTCTTTTAAGCTTTTCTACTGATTTAAATTTTCTTCCGCCGGCATAAAAACGATTGGCAAGGTTCCCCACATGTTCTCGATATGATTTAAGTTCGAAGATTGGCCGCGCCATGACATGGTGGTGATTTGCTTTTCCTGGAACCAGGTTCGACTAGCCCGTGAAATGTGCATATTCGCATTATTCTATTGGAAAATTGGGTCACTCGACGGTTCTTTATCGAAAAAGTCTACAAAAACATTCTCCAATAAGTTTATGTAGCCTTGAGAACTTAAACAGCCGAAAACTTTGCATCCTGGGGCTCGATAGTGGTAGCTAAAGGAAGCTAATACCATTAACGATCCACTACCAAAGTTTCACTTTGTGGATTATCGTTCGGGCTGACGAATATCATGCCAGTTATAATTAAAACCATCAAGGCCATCTAAATTTAACTTTTTCTCATCTAAGCAAACCACCATTTTCCAATTTTCCGCCCAGGACATGTGCTGCTTTGTCAAATCTAGCCGAGCCACTTTTTGCCCGTTAGTTAGAGCCGGCTAAGGCTTAATTTTCTGCCATTTTAGCCGGCTGCTAGTTCCCAAAATTTGCTGAACACGTCGTTCTGATATCGGAGGGTCTGATTCTGTAAAAAATTTGGAAGGCGTGGCATTTTTTTGAGGTCCTGCGCGTATAATAGCGGCTGTCCTCGTGGTGATACCTAGTGATTTTTCGAATATTTTCTGTTTTTTTTTGCAATTTTCATTCAGATTTACAATATTATTTACAGCAGTAGGCGAGAGCTTTCATCTGAGTGCAAATTTTCGGTTAGATCACCCCACATCCTTGTATACAAGGACTTTATCGATTTCTTTGCTTGTCCGCGTCTATTCTCTTCCCATTTCTATATAAATTATCAAAACACCGACTAAAACTAACTTAAACTTACAAAAAAAGTGTGTTGAATAAATGTAATAACAAAAAACACAACTCAAATCCATCACTGATATCTTTCCAGGACTTAATAAGAAGTGCCTTTAATTGAATTTCGCACAAAATAGCACCAAAAATTCGTAGTGTGCACGAAATATAATTATTGTAGCTACAAAACTAACTGTACATTTTTTGTGTATACTAAAAATAGAAGATGAAGGTCTAGAAAAGCTAAATAAAATATAAGAAGGTCCCATTATTCAAAGTTTTTTTGTTTTTGTCCTGTTGTATCTGCAAAATGCAACTGCCTTTAATCTAATTTCGCAGAGTGTACCTATGCCCATAGGGTGCGTAACAAAAATGGCAGAAATATATATTTTGAAGAAACTAAGTTTCTAGCCCTATGAGCGTCTGTCGTTGACCTAATTTTACGTCTCTTAGCGGGCGGAACATATCAAAAATACCCTGTATTCTCTACAGTATTAAAGCTGTAGGTCCAAACCCGCACAGTTGCTTTACTCTGCACTCCTAGAATGATTGGCCAGAAGATAATACAGTTAAAATACTATATATAAGATTTTAGTATATTTGTCATTATATTTATTTAAATTTTAGTATATATGAAACTTGTTATATATATATAAAATTTGACCAGAAATATAAAGATATTAGTTTATTTTTAAATATATTATAAATAAGTATATATAAAATATATATTTTACTTTGTTTTAATTGAATAAATTTAGTTGATTCAAATTAATGCATAAAATAAATGAAACCACAAAATACATCAGGTATACCATTTAGCTATGTATTTATATAAACATACATATTTAGAAATATATATATTTAATAATTTATATATGATTGATTAATCAGAATATACTTTATAAACACAACAATGGATTTTTAATTACTCATAATAATTCATGGAATTCGCTATATTCGAATGCACGATCTTAAGCAAGAGTTAGAGATGATATTATTATTAATATTAAAATTTTTATTAATCTTATTATTATGCTATATATTATTATTATATTACTATAATTATCCATTTAAATTTTCGAATTTATGTAAGCTTTCCATGGAATTTGATTGAACAATTTTATTGAATGCTAAAAAGCAAACCGAAGCGAATTAAAGCTACAAAAAAGAAGAGAATATTTTCATGGGAAGTTCTATAAATAATATCTGAATAAGAATAGGTATACGTACGTACGTATACGGATAAATAGCAAGTTAATAAATAAGCAATAAAATCGCTGAGTTGCAACGATATAAGCAGATGAAACCATCTATGATAGATCAATATTCCGAATTCTATATAAATTAAATACTATAAGGTGATGTAAAACAGAAATATCAAGATATCTATATCTATATCTATATCTATATCTATATCTATATCTATATCTATATCTATATCTATATCTATATCTATATCTATATCTATATCTATATCTATATCTATATCTATATCTATATCTATATCTATATATATATATCTATATCTATATCTATATCTATATCTATATCTATATCTTTCTCTCTCCCACTCTCTATTTCCTACAAATGTCTAAGAGTAATCAATCTCTTACTCTCTCCCTCCACCCCCTTTCTCTCTCTCTCTTCCTCTCTCCCCATATCTACATCAGTTGAGATAAAACTTGCCGTTGCTTTCGGCACGATCATGAATTCTTGAAATTCGCACGCAGCCGCATGCGCGATTAGCCGCTTGGCCAGTGTTGCGCAATGCCAGCGCATCGATAAATGATCGATAAGCGCAATGACGTCACCGACAGCTGTTCTGGCAGGTGTGCAGCTTGGGCAAGTGGGCAAGCGCAATGCCACGCCTCACTGCCTTGCAGCGCCCTTGGCAGAGCCAGTGCAAAGCTCTCTCTCTCTCTCTCTCTCTCTCTCTCGCTCGCTCGCTCAGCTGGCTTCGACTCAAGTGCATTGAACTCGAAAGCGAGAAATTCTTATGCAAAAATGAAAAAAAAAAGAAGAAAATTAAACACGAGCAGCGAACGTTTCAAAATTAACGCAAAGTTGCTGAGCAACGCTGCCGACGTCAACGTCGACGTCCAGCTCACAATTACAAACAATATTTATGTTAAATGGGCAGACGGGCGCCGTCGCAAATGAAATGTGGCTGTAGTATGTAAAAATAATAGAGCAATAAGAGCAGAGATATGCCCCTGCTCTCTCTCTCCCACTCCCACTCTCTCTCTCTCTCTCTCTCTCTCTCTCTCACTCACTCTGCCTACGCCTCTGCGTACTTGGTTTAGGTACTTGCCCCACGCTCGAGCTCAAGTTTGGGTTCAATTTTCGTTTTGTTTTTTAGTTTTTGATGATCTAGCTAAGGGTATTTATGAGGGGTATCTTGGCTTATGGAAGCTATAGGCATATATGAATTATAAGAACTTGACCTAGATATAGTATAGCATAGTTTTAGATCTAGCGCGGCCCAATTTGGCACGTGACTCTTGCCAACCTATAAAGATCTATAAAGATCTAATGCTTAGATGCAAATCAACTATTTTTAATTAGCTTGGAACCTGCATGGTATGGATGAAGGGATAAATTCCTATCAAGACTTCAGAGGAATTTCGACCCTTATATGCAGTGAGACCTCGATATAACGAATCTGAGGGGAACCAGAAAATCTTTCGTGATATCTATTGATTCGCTATAGGTACTTCTTAGTAAAACCTTGGTGAAGTTCTTTATGTTGTGTTTTTCGTTCGAAGTTCGTTATATCGAGGTTTCACTGTATGTATATATAATTATAATCTATAACTCAATAAACATTATTCCCTGCATATACAATCCATAAAGTAAAGCATTTCGATTTCTATAGCAAACTTTTCCAAATGATAGTGTATCTAAAGTGCGATCAGCTTTGCGCAGCTTCAGCTTCAGTTCTTTCGCCTCGTCTTAGCATCCTCCCCCGCTCACCTGTCGCTTGCGCTTAGCTCGCAACTTCAGCAAATTAGAAGAGTTTTCTACTTATATATTTTTATATATTATTATTATTATTATTTATCATGTTGTTGTTGTTGTTGTTGTTGCTGCTGCAGCGCTTCACATTGTTATCGCATACGTCGACGTCGAAGCCGTCGTCAAGAACATTGAAGAAACGAAGTGAAACGAACTTTGGGAATTTCGCGGGGCCACGCAACGCTGCAAGCGCAGGCAGAGCGACGGAGATAGAGATAGAGATAGAGACGATGGAATTGAATTATTGAATAAGATGCGGGCATGGCGAATGCCTGAGCGCGAGGGGCGTGTGTGAGTGGAGAGGCGAGAGAGCGGGATAAGCAGTTACTTAGTTCAAGTTGGCTGCCTCTGCCTCTCTGCCTCTGCCTCTGCCTCTGCCTCTGCCCATTGTTATTGTTGTAGCTGCCGCGCAGTCAGTCGACTGCTGTTCGTTCTTCTTCATTTCTTCTTCGGCTTATGTTTCTAATGCACACAATTTTCCACACAGCAACAGACAAACGGCATTTGACGCGGCTGCAGTTGCATTTATTTCTTCTATTTATGCAGTGCCGCCGACTTATTAGCAACACGCATGCGTGCAGCAGCTGCAGTCCATGAATGTCTGTGCTGTATAGAATAGCGAAAGGGGAGTTGGGGGGTTCCGCTGGTCGATTCGTTGTGCTTTCGGCATTTTTTAGCGCTTTTTTCGAGCGCTTTTTTGAATCGCTGCGCGCGCATTGTGCACTGGAATATTCAGTGCCGCCTGAAAGCAGGCAACGATTTTTGGTTTTAGTTATGCACTGCCAGCAGTGGCCGCTAGATGACGCCACTATATGCGAATTACATTATATCTTATCTCATATGTTTGTTGAATAGCTTTTGAACGTGAAATATATGTTTATATTTAAATACCTATTTATTTATATTTACTCTTATTTTGATGTATTTCTTATAGAAACGGAGGGCGAGCTGACACACATGATTAAGCCGCATCCATGGGGGCCGCTTTACTGTGTGCTACAGCAGGACGAGCAAACATTTACCGCCTACTGCAGCGAAGAGATTTCGGTGAGTAACGAGTAATAGCTAATGAATAGAGTGTAACGAGTAAATCATTGTAAGCATAGAGTGGACTTTGGAAACTAACGAGTAATAAAAAAACGAATATAAAAGGATTTGTGGATATTATGAGTATTGAGTAGCAACGAGTAAATAGAAGTAACTAGTAGAACAATAGCTAACAACTAGAGACTAATTCTGATTAAAATAAATAAAAATATCGAGTAGTTGGATACTAGTTGAATAGAAGCATTAGAAACATTAGCGAGTAACTGGAACTGCTAGCAATGGAGAACTTAAGGTGATGAGTAACGAGTAGAAACTAACGAGTAGAGTATAAAAGCCGATGACGATAAAGTAGATTGTGGTATAACTATATGATAATTAGCATTAAAAAGATACAGGTAACTAGTTAATAAAGCGAATCAAAATTTACACTAACGAGTAGCATGATCAAAAATAACGAGTGACGAGTAGTAAGAATGAACTAGTAAGTAACAAGAAGCGAATAACTAACTGAGAGTGTTATAAAGCCATTTGATAAACAGCGAGTGGCCAATCAAGGACTAACGAGTGGAAACGAGCAACGAGTAAACTCGTCTCTCGTCACCCAATTGTAATTTCAGCTTCTAATATATTTACAATATAACTTCTTTAACACCCATATCTATATGTGTTCTATGCATTTGTTGTTTGTCTCTTTTCCCCCACATTCTTGCACCCACTAATATGGATCATATAACGCTACTAACTCGTAGATATTTCCGGCTACGCCCAAAAAGGAGCTGGAGGTGCGTAATGCTTGACAAATCCAAAATAGCAACTAGAAACTAAATCTAAGCAAGAAGCTAATATGCCTTTTCGTGAAAATGAATATGTATTAATTACTCTCTTTGTCTCTTAACCTCTCTCCCTCTCTCTCTCTCTCTCTCTCTCTCTCTCTCTCTCTCTCTCTCTCTCTCTCTTTCTCTGTTTCCTTAGCTGGGCGATGTCAGCTATGAGGATATACCGCGCGTGCGACTGGATCGAGCGCGCCGCCCCGTCAAAGCACTGTGGCACGGCCCGCCCACGCTGGCGGAGGAGAACGAGGACTCCGACACCTGTGTTGGCACCGGCATGACCGGCCTCAACGATATCGTGCTGAACACAACGCTCTACAATGATCTAGGTGAGTGTTAGCCATACTCATTTCATGTCAACCCGACTGCATAATACTCGTCCATGGTTCAAAATCAACTGCAAGGGCTGTACCATATAATTTAATGGGTTCTACATTGATCTATGGGTAAAAGTTGCAAAGTCTGTCTAAAAGGCACGACTATATATCCAGATATAGCTTTATGGCTTTTATATACTTCTACAATTTGAGACGCGATTTCTAGAGATCTTAAATATGCCCCTATTTAATAAATTCCCAGTATTTCTACGACTATTGCCTCTCTAAGTGGGCGTACTATACACCTGCGTAAATATACCCAATTTAGACTAAACCAATATACTCGTTATGGTTGAGCGTGTGTGCAAAGGGGCTTGGGGGTGGGGGTGCTTGTGAAGTGTTAAGTGTGACCAGTTGCGCTGACCTTTTCCATTAGTCGCAGCTCTTAATTGTATTGAGCGACGAGTGCAATCATTGTTGCTGTTGCCGATCGTATCAAACGCGTGTCTCTGCCTCTGCTTTGCTCTCGCCCACTCTCCCACTCTCTCTCTCTCTCTCTCTCTCTTTCTTTCTCTCTCTGCCTCTGTCATCCAAAAGCTGGTGCTGTCTGTCAGGAAATTTGTTTGTATCGTCGTCACGCATGCCAGCACATTGGGCACAATAGCAGACAGCCGTCGAGGGTGGGTGCAAGAGAGACAAAGACAGAGAGAGAGAGAGAGA
>JAWNPL010000207.1:805000-852500 GCA_035047545.1 Drosophila paranaensis | reverse complement strand
TTGGCGAGGGTTGTCTACGACTGCCACGCCCAGTTTTTAGTTGTTTGTTTACGAAGTGAGTCGCTGCAGGTGCATTGCGGCCGTTGCGCTTCTGTAGATACAAATGTATCTCAAAGTTCGTAAGCAAATTTTGCTGCTGCATCCGTTGGCTTTGAGGCTGTTTGCGGGCCATTCAATTGAGCATAAATGAAACAGCAGCAACAGCAACAACAATAACGACAACAATTAACGGCGTCGCATTCAGTAATTCATATGTCATAAATATCTGTCAGTCAGTCGGCTGTATCCATGAGATACGTTGTATCTATATGTATCTGTAGCTGTTTGCATGTAAATTGCTCGTTCGCACTTTGCACAAAAAACAAAAACTGCTCGATGTCGTCATCGTCATCGTCATCATTGTCTTTATTATTATCATCATCATCATCATAATCATCAACGTCTTTTGGTCCCGTCGAGCAGTCGATCTACATATGGCAATTGTTTCCACTTCCAATTTGAGCCAGCCAATTATATAATGGATATATAAACACACACACACATATTATATATATATATATATATATATATATATATATATATATATATATATATATATATATATATATATCATATATGTATCTGTATCTTCATGTGCGCTGGTACTTGTGCAATTATTTACGACTATTTCGCGTCTATTTTTAATCCGACTTAGCCCTAGGATTGCGCACAAGTGTGAAGATACTTTAAGATCTGCCACTTGACAGCTATATAAGACATATACATATATACATATAAATGTATGTATGTTTATATACTTACTGCCAGCCAAATGCTGATTGGATTATAATTATTATTGCCACATCGAACTAGTTTTAACGCAGCTTCAGGCGATTCTTGAGCTAATTTCTAATGCTCGCTGGGAATGGGCAAGAGAGTATATGGGTTTAAGTGTTATTATGTGAGTTCGCTTAATTGAATTTGAATATGTTAGACATTTCTGCTCATCTCTGATCAGTACACCAAGCTGAATCTGTTCATATGAATACAAATGTACATAGAGCAGTCCCACAGATGAGTAATATTATATGCGATAACTATGTATATTGCAGCAAATGTTTGCAGTTCCTACTATTGATTTATGATATATGTCTATATGAATTGCTATATGATACAAACACTTAAAACGTTTTCAAACTCTAGCAATGAAAGCACAGCTTGCAACATTGCAAACTGCAGAAACTTGACTTATTTAGTATATATATTAGGTATATATGTATATGTAAGCGACTTATTAAAGAAATACATCAAAATTTAACTTACCTCTTTATTATTCACTTCTTCTCTCAAGACTATCGACTAACAATCAATGCACTATCGGCTACAATCGTTGGCACTTTAATTACTATCGTATACTATTGATAGTTATGCAGCTCTAAATGCTCTTGGCCTGCTGCAATATGTATATATGTATATGCGTGTGCCTAAAGACAAGAGGTATATTGTATATTGTATGCAGAGTTCGGGTATCTGCTAGTCGAACACCCCCGAGAAAAACTGACGTTTAGTGCTTTAGGAAGGTTTAAGAGAGAGTTGTAGCTTCATTATGATTATTTCTCTCTCCCTCTCTCTCCCTCTCTCTCTCCCTCTCTCTCTCTCTCCCCTTCTTTCTCTCCCTTGCTCTATGTCTCTCTGTCTCTGTCTCCCTCTTTCACTCTCGCTCTCTCTGCCTCTATCTCTACCATTCTTATCTCTATCTCTATCACTATCTCTATTTCTCTCTCTATTTTTCTCTCTTTCTTTCTCCCTCTCTCTCTCTTTCTGTCTCTCTCTCTCTACCTCTCTCTCTATCTTTCTCTATCTCTATCTCTCTCTCCATCTCTATCCTTATCTCTATCTATATTTCTCTCTCTCTCTCTCTCTTCCTCTTTATTTCTCCTTCTCTCCCCCTCTTCTTAACCTCCATATATATTTCTCTCAGCTCCTGTCTAATACTCTCCCTCTCTCTCATAAGCTCTCGTTTTGCTCTCTCTCTCTCTCACTCTCTGGTCTCTATGGCCACAGCAAACGTCTTCTGTCAGCTTGCAACTTGTCCGCCGAGCAGAGCTGTTGCAACTGTAAACATTTTCCATGTTTTGCCATTGTTTATGCTAAGCCCAACCCCAATACCAATTTGATGGCAACTGTGCGGGGTGGCGGGGCCGAATGAGAAGGGGGAGGGGGGGGGCGGTCAGGCGTTGGGGGTCAACGCAGTTAGCTGTAGTCGTAGTTGGAGCATGGCCCAGGGCCACTTTTTGGATTTGATTTGATTTGTTTACACGAGTGTTTATCACACCTTGAGATGCGTTTGAAATCATTTCCAAAAATAAAGATTTTCGAATTGTGCGCCGCAGCGACGCACTAGCCACTACTGCCACGCCCATCCGCGCCCACACAATGCTGAGAAATCATATAAATATAGCGAAAAAAAAAACACGCACGCACACACACAGACGAAAGAGAAACGAATATAAAAATAAGGAAAATAATCGCGTAAACAACCAAACTGGGCAACTAGCAACTAGCAACAACAACTAGCAACAACTAAAATAACAACAACAACAACAACTGACAACAACAATAAGTTCACACAATTCTGCCATTAAAAAACATAATGTTCCCAGCCCGATCTCTCGTCCGTACTTCATGCGCTCTGCTCCCTTTCAAGGCAGTCAGAGTGAGAGAGAGGGAGGTAGAGTGAGAGAGAGAGAGAGAGAGAGGTAGCATTAAACAGTTAAATTGCTTTATGTGCCCATTTCAACATCTGAGGCCCCGTTGGGCGCTACTTGGGCCCAAACTCTTGCCAGATACCGAGCTCTCTCCCTCCCTCTCCGCCATCCGAAGTTTTTTGCCCCTGCAAAAAATAATTTACATAATATGCAAACGTTGCCAGACCTAAAAGAGCCCGCAAAATTAGCAACGCTTCCTCCTAACCAGCTCCAGCCCGATCGCCCTCGCCTCCCCCTCGTCCGCATTTGCTAACTTGTTGAAGCTACTTGCGACAGCCCCCATCAAAGCGGTGCCAGACAGACGACTAAGTTGACTAAACTAAACTAAAGCATAGCAAAGCAAAGCAAAAAAGTCAAGTCAAGTAAACTATCTTTTCGCCTGCAGCGTGTGAAAAAAGCGTGGTTCCCGCTTCAGGCTAGAATGGATCCGAGTCTCAGTCGGAATCCCAATTTCAGTAGTGATAATAAAGCAGCCAAGGGCTGGGATAATTGATCTATAAAGACTTTGCCCAGACAATGGAATAACTCTGCAGAGAACTGAGGCCAAACAAAAACTAGCCTTAGGATAGTGATTGTTAGAGGTACTTATAAGAGAGAAAAAGAGAGAGAGAGAGAGAGAGAGAGAGAGAGTGAGAGAGATTGTAGAGTTTCAGAATGAAATATAGAAGTAGTATATGAAATGTATATGCGAATGGGAGAAGCAGAGATCTTCAAAGAGAGTGAAAGGGCTAGGTTAGATTACTATTTTTCTATTGATCCGCTGATATACAGGAAACCCCTTTGATAATTCCTTAAAAAGGATTTCCAATCTTTAGCTTAGCTTAGTAGAAAGTTTTTAATGCATTTTCCGTATTCAGGAAAATATTATATACAGTGCCGGTGAAAAAAAGCAGCCCACTCTATTTTACAGTAAAACTTGACTAAAAGCATTTTGGTTTGCAATTTCTTTTCTCTTGGCTTACTGACTTGGGAGAGCAAGAAGAGAGCACAAATGATGACGGTTCTTCTCAAAAGAAGCAAAATCGAAAGGAGAATGCGAAATAGCGCGAAAAAAAGCATTTGCGCGAAAATTATCATTGGGAAACGCTCTCGTAAATTATATGAACATAAATATCAAATATTATGTTATATAGACTTGCCTATATAAAAGTTTGCCTAAAATGAATGCATGGAGAGTAATGAATATTTAGAGTACATATTTATACTTCAATACTTAAATATATATATAGAAGTATTGAATACTTTGAGTATATATTTAAATATATATATTTCTTATATTTATTTATATATATATAAACTGTAATCAATTTAAACCTTATCTGCATTTGAAATCTATTAAGCAAGCACGAAATACTTTCTTTGAAATACTCTCGAGCAAACACATATAATCTGGAATCAGCTGAACGAACAGCTAGAATATCTTTTTATATGTTATATTTGACGAATATTTACTATTTAATTGAGATCTTTTGAAATAGAGCTCTGCGAGGGCTAGCAATCCCTGCCTGCTTTGCAGTAGATTCTTGATTCTCTATATGCTATAGTTATCATAAGCTGCAATTCTATTGCTTAACTGAATCATTTGAGTAACTCTTACAAGACTATAAAATCTCAGCATGACAACTTACGATTCTCAACTAGTTCTCGCTCAAAGCAGCAGCAGCTCTGCTGACGCGCCATTCATCAGTCGCTGGCGAAGTCAGTTAATACCAGAACCGAGTGGATTTCCAAATAGCTAAACAAACACCGCGTGCTTATGCCTTGTTATTGTTGATTAGAAATAATCGACAAATACATGACCTCAGGCCAGTTGAGTTTACAGAACTCGCCAAATAGAAAGTTCGCCAAAAAGCAATTGTAATGCGTATAATTGATGATGATATATGCAGATATGTAAAGTATGTATATAGATATATACATCGATTATATACTTCAGCTATCTTATCTATCAAATCCATCATTCTTAGTCTTAAATATTAAAATTAAGCCACGAAATTTACACCTCAACGGGATTTTTTTATGGAACCTCATAGAGTTTTCGGACTAAGAAACCGGTTCGCATTAAGTTCTATGCAAGAAACTCCCAATTCGTGGCTAAAGCGAATCAAATTTGGCTAGAATTAGCCTAAAAAGAGATTTCTTTTCTCTGATTCAGTTCAGTTCGTTTGGCCTGAGTTAAGAACGGCTTAAGCCCATTTTGTTGGCCATTTCCATGCTGATCGCGCATGATCTGCGCCTGCGCTCAAGTTGCTCTTTTCGGCTTAGGCCCATTGAAATTCACGGCAAACAATTGAAGAATTTCACAGTCGTCTCTCTCTCTCTCTCTCTCTCTCTCTCTCTCTCCGGCTATAAATGGACTGTCCCCAAATTAAAAAATGAAGAAAAAGAACCGCAAATATCCGTCGAAAAGTATAAAAAAAAAACAGAAATTACCAACCGGACGAACTACAATAAACAACAATTTTCACTTTTTTTTTGTCATTTGCTGTCTTGGCTCTTCTCGTTGTTGTTGTTGTTGTTGTTGTTAATTTTGTAGTTGTTAATTTAATTTGACTGTGGCCAACAAGCGATCAACGGCCACAACAATGAGCCTCCAGTCTGCCCGCCCCCCTCCCCCCACCCAACTGCCCCCTTTGCCCCCCCTTTTGCTTTTCCTCGCGCTGCTTAGTTTTTCAGTTAACGTTCTGATTGTTGTTTGTCTGTCTTTTGTTGCTGTTGCTGTTGTTGTCGTTGTCTGTCTTTGCATTGTTCTGAATGAATCACACAAAAGGCAACACGTTTATGGCTATCTGCCCCGTACTCCTCCTCCTCCTCTCTCTCTCTCTCTCTCTCTCTCTCTCTCTCTCTCTCTGTCTCTCCCTCGCTACGCCCACCCATCGCCGCCTGCTATTTTGCCATTTATCTTTATACCTATTCGGATTCGTTCTTATACCCTGTATTACGCTCAGTCGAGCTGAAAATTCTTGACAAATTAACACAATTTCTAAAAATCGATAAATATCGATCGAGTTTGTTCTATATAGCTATAAGTGCTAACTAGATCCATTCGAGATTCGTTTACTCTTGTATTACGCTCAGTCGAGCTGAAAATTCTTGACAAATTAACACAATTTCTAAAAATCGATAAATATCGATCGAGTTTGTTCTATACATACAGCTATAAGTGCTAACTAGATCCATTCGAGATGTTTACTCTTCCAATACTACCATATCAGATTCAATTTATAGTTGATATCTTCCAACTTTACCTTATTTGTAGCTGAATCATGCTTCTGCCTATCGATAACATTGCATTAGCTCAATCGTATCGATAGCAGTTGAATCTCATTTGAGATGCTTGCTATAATCGGTTGTTCTCCATATCATTTCGATTTTAAATAAACATCGATAACCGTTAAGGCTGCCATGTTATCGATAAATTGTATAGGACTTATGGTGTACACTTACTATAGGGCAACTTGCAGTCACTTAAGCTCGACTCGCCCTCTTCGACTCTCTCTCTCTCTCTCTCTCTCTCTCTCTCTCTCTCTCTCTCTCTCTCACTCACTCACTTCAATTAATTCCTTCTCCATTCTTCTTGTCATTCTTCTCGACTGCGTGTCTCTCGACTGGGCTTTATGTATGTCGCAATTATCGCCGCAATCATCGTGGTCCATTTTGATGATCATCGCCGGCAAAAGTCAATTACCCGGCCGTGCAAATATATAGTTAAAGATATATATACATATATATATATATATATATATATTTATGTAATGGAAATCATTTGCTGTGTGATCCGCTTGCTTTGTTTATATCTCGCATCTTCATCAATCCACCAATCCAGCGATCTGCCAATCTGCGCCAATGCCAACGACCTCTCGCTGGATCTATCGAGGTCTTCCAGTCTCAGTCTCAGTTTCAGGCCCAGACCCAGACCCAGACCCAGACCCACAAATTGCGAGAGGCGTGCCCCGTGACTGGGCTTGCATAACGCTTCATCATATGCCCGACTGCGTTTGCGTCGACGCCGACAGCGACGTCGGCAGCGACTGCAACGTCTTTTGTTCTATGCGACAATGCGGCAAAATTTCCCACGTATCCAGCAGTAGCCGAAGACGAAGAAGAAGCAGCTGAAGAATGACAATGACTGCGTCGAGGCCCCCAGCGAGGGAAGCTCCATTGAAAAAGTCAAAAACCAAAAAACAAAATTTTGTTTTTGTTTTTGGTTTTTTTTTTTTTGACAGCCATAAAATGAGGTTTATGATGATCTAAGGTTCGCCTACGTGAGATGAGAGCAAACTGATCTAGTTGCCGTTTGTAGTTCCATTTAACATTTTATGCTAAAGATACATAGAGATATAGCTATTATGTGACAGTCGCAAAACTGTATATATATGATAGTCTTTAGCATCGAGTCTATAATCAAATGAATCTAACCGAAGTAGAACTCAAATCTTAGAAGATTTATAGTAAAAATAGTCGTATAAAGATGTAATATATATAGATCATATACATATATGTATGTATATATCACATAGATCATATATAGAGCCACGGCTTCTCCTACTAGTTCTTATTTAAACCAAAGACAATTCACAGTGCTCACATGCCAGCAGCGAGTGCTGCTCATATGCGTGTGTGTTGCCACTTTGTATGTGCAAGGTTGCCACTCTTTTTTTTAAGCTCATTGTTCATCTGTCAAAATATGAAAGATTTGAGTTTATGGCAAGCTAAACAATGTCTCGTAGTACATTATTTTTAGTACGTACGCCTTGTTAACTGAACAAGGTTGCCAGACTGTTAAAAATTATATTAAAGTTATGGCCTCTCTCTCTCTTATGATGGCCTCTCAAGTGGCAACTCTGAAATATTTCACATTATTGAAATATGATTAACTTCAAAGCTGTTCAAGAGTTTTAGCTAGAGGTGGCAACGCGCTCATGGAGTTGCCACTCTGACAAAATGCTAGCTAAAAATAACTGAAATTTTATTAATTTAAAACAAATTTAAGTTTATCTTTTGCATAATTCACAGCAAATCAGCTCTCGATTGCATTCGGTGTTGCCATATCTCGCTAATAGCTGGCAGCTTTCTTTGCCTAATCGCAATATCGTGTGGCCAATTAAACTCGCAATATTCGCATCAAATTACATATATTTGAGTGTCAAGAAAATAGTAAATTGTTGGCTTAAATTTCATAAATTTTGCCTCTGCCTCGCTCATTATATACCCATTATATATATAGTATATCGTTCATATAAATGATGGGGCTACGGCTGCTTATTTGCTATAATGAGGCAATTGTGAATAGGTTTAACGCGTCTGCATTCACAATTATCATATTGTTTTAGTACGCGCAATAAAACACAAATAAAAAAGCTCCATTAAACAGAGATGATCAACCTCTCACTTTTCGTGGCGTATTTTGCAGAGAGAATGGAATTTCGTATACAGTTCTTGACCTATGTGAACTATATATGATTTCTTTGATTTCTGCGAAGATTGTAAAGTTCAGAAAATGAAGGAATGCTATTAGAATATATACACATAATATATATAATGTATACTATTTCAGTATATATATATACATATGTGTAGCATTGGAGTTCTTATGTCAGTTTTTTGCTCTTTGATCTATTTGATCTATTCTAGTATTATCTATAGTCTAATGTGATTTTTGTATCGTCCAGAGATGAAGCCATTCTGTATAGCCCATGGGCTATAAATGCTTTGACTGTCGCCAAACTGAGTTGTTCTTTTACAATTCCAGAATTAGCATATATCTATCTACAATCTCTATCTATCTATCTATATACATATATTTATGTATATTATTATATTATATTTACATCTATATAGTAGGGCTACAGTCAAAGCAACAAAAACCATTAGCTATACGGAATTTCTTCATATATTTCATCTGGAGCTGATATGCCCGAGTATATCCATACCATAGTCGCAAATGTTATATAATAGATAAGTGTTATATAATAGATTTGCCATACCCCTCGTAGGGCCGCTATATATATTCATACATTCCCAAAGGTCTACAGTCCACATCTCTAGTCTGTAGCTCTCATAAGTCATACAAAGCCAATATACTCTCTTTCACTTGCACAAACATAGGGTATCCCTGTCTACAGTCCCACAATATTTGTGACGTCAGCGCCAGATGCAGCTCTGCCAAATTGTGCACAGCCAACCCCAGCGCCTGCAACCCCTTTCATGTGTGCGTGTGTGTGTGTGTGTGTGTGTTGCCATATTGTTGCATTAATCAGCATTAAGTTGGCTGGAGCTGAAATGCAATGATTGCCGTATCGTCACATCGTGTCGCATCGCTTGGTTGCTTTATTTGGCGCATCCGCTGCGGCGCTTTGTTCTTGCAAACTCACATACACATACACACACACACATGTGTATATACACATACATATACACATACACATACACTTGCTGCTGGCTGGCTGTGCAGTCATATGTTTCTTTGATCCCATGACCATATGCGCACGTATATCAAATTCTGTCCATTTCTGGCCATTGGCTCGCACTTCCGTTCCACACACACACACACACAGGACTCTCCACTGTGTGTGTGTGTGTGTAGTCGCTTACAGGTGCGACGACGTCGACGTCACGCTTCAGCAACGGCAGCGCTTGAGAACAGCTGCGTCTCTTGTCTCTGTGGAGAAAGTAAGACGGCGAAATTTATGTTTATCGCTATAACTATAACCATAACTATATGAATACATATATATACAGATATATGTATGCCCCTATACACATGTATGCGTGTGTGTGTGTAGTCATCTCTATATAGAGCGACCTCATGCTCTGCCGTTTCTTTTTGGGCTCACGCAGCTCACAGCTCGCCGCTCGCCAGAAGCCAAAAGGCGTGGAGTAAAATGTTTATGGAGAAGTGTTCATGGCAAAACGCACGCAACTTGGCTTGGAAAATTCATTAACCACAGCGCGGCAGCAACAACAATGGGCCAACAAGAAAAACCCGCAGCCGTCGCATGGAAAACTCGAGCGAAGAAGAGGAAGCAACAGCGGCCTAGAATTCAAATGTCTATGCATATATTTGATGCGTGAAAGCCTTTGAATTTCTTTTCAATTAGCCGCAAGAAATAAGCAGCGTAATTTCTTCTGCTGCAATTATCGATAACAGCATGCAGCCTATCGATCGATAGCCATAATTAACACAGTCGCTAAGCACTGTCTTTGCAGTCAATTTCTAAAGGCAATTTCTTTAATTGATTATTGATTAACGAGTCTCGGAGCGATAAATAGACGATAAATATGTATATCAACATATATCGATAAACGTTCGCTTTGGCTAAATAGCCCCAATATGCTAATAGACTTACTGATAACATCGAACAGCGACATCAGAAGCAATTATGTGATATTTTGATGTCTGCTATGCATAGCGATAAGTATTTCATGGATATGCGTATATCGATGAATGGCTAGCTTCGATAAAAACTATTAATTTATCCAAAATTTATCAATAACAGTCAAACGGATAGATGCAGAGGCAAGCTTTCCCATATATGTATATATTAGGCGTATCGATAACTATTTAATGGATTTGCATATATCGATAAATGTTTAATTTCTATAAGAGACTCTAAAGTTGCACTAAACTTATCGATAATAAGCAAACTAATACTTCAGCAGCCGCTATATTGATACCTATAATGTATATCGATAAATGATACATACATATCGATCAGTTCTTGATATCGCTAAGTAGCATTTTATAGAAAATGTGTAGACAAAGATGTTTATTTAAAGGTCATACTTGTCTGATCACATTATTTACCTATCGATAACATATCGAATTCAGCCGTATCCAAATTTACATCTCTTTCAATATAGTTTTAGCTCCCATTCAGAAACCATGCAAATTGCCATAAAACCACAAGCCAACAAAAAAGGCTAAGAAAACATTGCCATAATTATCGATAACCTGTTAAAACGGCTCGCACAGTAGCGTTCATGCATGCGGTGGAACAACGACAAACGTTTTATTTCATTACCATTCCATTCGTTCCAACTCGTTCGCGCCAAGAGCCAACGAGCGTAAAATTGTACAAGTTAAAAGGAAATTTTTGGGGCCGACGGCGATGACGATGACGATAACAAATTCGGTTTGCCGAAGTGCGCAGCCGCGCGTGTGCGCGCATAGAGAGAGAGAATAAAAGAGAGAGAACTGACAATAAAAAGCAAACAAAAACTAAAATTAGTTAACAATTTGCGGGGCACACTCAAAGGTGGCTGTCATAAGGTGGACTGCGGGCAAGAAAGGGGTTGCTAGGGCCTAGAGCTGAGACGGCGACGACGACTGCGACCGCGAGTGGGTCTGGGCGCAGTCAGGGTCAAAACTTTAGGGCAGCCAGCACGCCATGACCATAAATCTTAATTGTCGACGCAGGCAAGCGAAACCACCGACGCTGGCGCCGCAGCCGGCGTGTCAGGGCGACAGCGTTGGCCAAGTTAGTTCGTTAGTCAGTCAGGCAGGCAGGCAGTCAGCTCTGGCCACTCGGTGGGTTGATTAGTCGACGCGACGCTCGCTCTCATTGACAGCAAATCAGCAATTGAAGCCAGTTTGTTGCAAGTCTCTGCGTGCACGGTTACTCCTTACTCGCTGATGTTGCTACTGGGAGCTAGCTAACTGCAGTTACTCGTTACTGCTTAGACAGCAGTCGCTATAAGTGACTTAGTTTGTAGTAAAAACAAACTCTAATAGGCAGAAACTTGGCCTTCTTCGTTACTACTCGCTACTCGTTACTCGTCAAATAATAAAACATCGTGGTGTAGCATTCGGTCGTTACTTATCTCTCGTTACTCTTTACTCGTCACACCTCGCCACTCGATCAGCGGAACTTCAGTAGAGTTTAAGCAGTTACTCGTTACTCGTTAACTACAAACTATTGCCTACGCTCGTTACTTGTTACTCGCTATTCGTTACTCGTCGCCACTCGCTACTCGTTCTTAAGGACTAAAATCAACGACAGTTCACTCAGTAGAGTCTAAGCAGTTACTCGCTACTCGCTACTCGCTACTCGCTACTCGCTACTCGCTACTCGCTACTCGCTGATCGAAGTCAAGGACTAACGCAGCGAGTGTTTCGTTACCATTTACAGAGCAAGTGGATGAGAATGATGCCAGGGCCACGGCAAACAGACTAACAAAACGCAACGCAAACCAAATACGCAATAATCCAATTAGCAGCAACAAAAGGCAACTGAAAATTCAATTCAAATACCAAAAAAATACCAAAAATACCAAGTCCAAAAAGGCAAAAGCAACTATAAAAAGAAAACCCTAAGCAGCAAGGAGAGGGGCGGGAGCAGCAGCATGAACTGCGGTGCACTGCGCACCATCAACGACGACGCGCAGCTGCAGTCGACAGCAGCGTCGCAGCAGCAGCAGCAGCGCAGCAAGCAGCGACTGCATCAGCAGCAGGAACAACAGCAGCTGGAAGCTCAGCGCAAAATGCACTCAATGCCGCGCACACCCACAGCGCAGTCGCAGCTGCAGTCGACGTCGGCGGCGGCGCAGTGTCGCGTCGTTGCCATGGAGCAGCCGTTGCGGCGCAGCACAATGCCGCGTGGGCGTGGCCTCGCCTCCTGTTTGCGTGGCGAACGCGACGATGCGCCCACGCCGCCCGTGCACGAGGTCCACTGCGAGCTGCAGCAACTCCAACTGCAGCAGCAACAACAACAGCTGCTGCAACAACAACTGCTACACCAACAACAACAACAACAACAGCAGCAACAACAACAACAACAACAACAACAACCGCAGCAGCAGCAGCAGGATCAGCTGCAATTGCCCGCAGCAGCAGCGCTCGAAGCAGCCGGCAGGAGTAAGTAGTCGATGAACTAGAGAGTTGCAATAGATAATTGGCAGATCCTTGCTAGCTATATGTACTATATATACTATATAAGTTGTGAATTGGGAGGTATACTATATAGAGGATTGTTTTAGGTCTGTCTTCATAATGAAAATGCCCAATTTTCTATATAATTATAGATTAGTATAGTAATGAGTCTAGCATAGTTACTAAGGATATATGCTGACTCGTTAAAGATACAATATAGAGATTCTTTGAGTATAATACTTATAGAAATATCACATTGGATTACTTGATATATTAGATGGAACTATTATATAGCAGACTAAAGTATGGCGAATATATATTAATTATAATGGAAAAGTGTAAGCAATGATATGATATAGGCATATTAGCAAGTATCTGGTATGCTGGATGTATATGGGATGCTACGTTATAGATCTATATATACATATACACAGATATGATACTCTTTAATATATATAATCAGTATATAATCAAGTAATACTGTGGAATATAGAATAGAGAGTATAATACATATATTATAGATACTTTTAGAGATATATTTCACGAAATCTATATATACATATATAAACCTAATGCTAATAGTTTATAGAGAATCAATATATTATCAAGAATCTTATGTATATGAGCCATTTACCATAGTTCAGATCTATATGGATGTCGTTTAACTTAGGCGAAGTTTAGCCCAGCCTAGCCTGATAATCAGATCAGGCATTTATTTATAGATCTATTTATAATCCCACTTTTCCAGATCATAAAAAGAAGCAAATGCGAATGAGTAGCAGAATGGTAATTAGAATGAGAATGGGAATTGGAATGAGTATGGGAAAGGGAATGGGAATAGGAATGAGAATGGGAATTGGAATTGGAATGATAATGAGAATGTGAACTATATAACTGGACAAAGTGGGCTCGTTAATGTATCATATTTGATGATACGCACTCCGTGATGCCAATGACATCATCCGCAGCTGGAACTGTAAGGGACGATTGGGGAGGGGTGGGGCGGAGTGGGGCTAGGCATTTTGCTTTGATGTCATTAGTGTGGCGGCTCCGCGGAATTTACAGTTTATGCGCGAGTGCGAAAACGTGCGAAAAATCGACGGCGAAAAGGGAACGAAAATGGCAGCGAAATGCGCTGCCTCTGCCGCTGCTGCCGCTGCCGCCGCTGCTGCCGCTGCCGCCGCTGCTGCCTCTGATGCACTCAGCTGCCCTAACGCTAATCGATGTTGGCTAACGGTAACTGCCGCAGCGCTGACCATGCAACAAAGAACTATCGCACACACATAATCCGTAGTAGTAGTACGGGTCCGATCCGTTAGCATTAAACAGCAATTAGACAGCAGAACTGAAACGAAATGCGGAACGATATGGAATGGAATGAGTCGGGCTTCCATTGAAAAATTGTACAGAAATGTTATCGCACAGAGGAGGGCGGGGACATGACGGGAGGCTAGGGGATTAACGGGCAACTCGTAATATTCTTAAGAACTGAATGCAGTCAATGAGTAGAGAGAATTGGTTGAATCATTGAATGATTCTCAGCTTCAGAGCTGAGACGGAACCCTCCTTTATAGTCGGCACTTCCTTGGGGCGCAACAGCACATGTGGATGACTAGCTACATACCCTATAAATTGTATACTTTGAGCATGGGCAACCCAGCTAAGAGGTAACTCTGTCTAATAGCCATTCATTCAATACTAAATGAGTATATTGGTTGTATGTCTTGCTGATCGACTGTGGACTTAAGTATATATATTCCTGTGTATCCTCTAATAAAGTATCCAGATTTGCCCACTAGGGGCGTGGCAAATCGAAAAGCTGCGAAGGAGTATTCTGCAGTTGGTAGCTCGTTAAGAGATCCAGCAACTTTCTTTGTCCAGATACTTCTTAGTTCAAGGCTATAACTAGGCTCTATAACTAGAGTTTTCCATTCCGATGACTGGAAATATTTTTCCATTCTTTTGTCGACTAAACGTATGAGAATAAGAATAAGTCTTGTTGCTATATCTTTATAGCTATATATCGAATATATAACTGGAATATGCCTGGAATGGGAGAGCGTCGCTTTCCAGTCTCCTCTTAGATCCAAAGTTAACGGGACAACTGCTAGTCGAGCATATCCAGTGCTTTCTCAGCTGCCCGAGTTTGCTCTCAATGGAAAGCAGCTCCCATGGAGGCAGGGGGTTCGCTCTGGTAGGGATTGTCATGGAGACGACAACGACTTTCTAAGCGAAGGCCATGCCAATGCGCGCGTTCACACACGTGCCGCACCCCTTTGCAGCCTTTGGCCCCTGACAGCTTTGACAGCTGCGCCGGCTACTGTATCTGTAAATGTATCTGTAGCTGTAGCTGTATCTGTATCTGCATCTGCTTAAGTATCTTTGTCATTTGACGACACATTTGTGTATGCACATAAATTGTGCGCTTCGCGCTGAATTGGCGCATTTTGTTGCTGTTGCTGTTGCTGTTGCTTGTTCGTGTTGTCGTCTCGCTGGCTATTCATATTTTGCATATTAATTGAAATGAATTCGTAACAAGTTGACACCAAAGCCAGAGCGAAAGGTCAGACCATGTAAATGGGTCGCTTTTGTTGCTGGCTATCGCAACGGCTCACACAATTCACAATTACCGTTAACTTAAGAGACCCCCCTTATCTCTGTACACTATATTGATAATGTGTTTTTAACCTTCATTCTCTCTCTCTCTCTCTCTATTTCTTTGCAGGTGAGTACAAATCGAAGACATTGCCCCGCATACACTTTGATACGGCACTAAATGATACGTCATTGAATGAAGGTAAACGTTTGGATATAGTGTATGAATCGTTTAGATGGGGATATATAATATACATATATGTATATCTATCTTTAATAACTTATATTTTAGGATATATGTCCAGCAAGTTAAATTGATCGATAGAAATTCCACTATAACTCAAATAGTAGAGTATTTATGTATAAATAACAATTAAGTAAATAAACTAGTCAAGCTGCCTATGCACAGTATTTAAATCACGCGCCAACTCTAACTCGTAAGCTGCCTTAGCATACGTTTACGTTACGCGAACATATCTCAACGCGTCTCTTTGCATACTGTTTACGTTACGCTCCTGCCTCTGCGTACTATTCACGTTACGTGCTCTTTGCACACCATTTACGTTATGCGCCCATCTCTAAGCAGCCTTTGCATACTGTTTACGTTACGAGAACATCTCTCAGCGCGCTTCGTAAACGTTTCGCGCTCTTTGCATACCATTTACGTTAGGCGCTCATCTCTCTCTCGCGCCTCGTTAACCGTCTCAGCTCTAAGCGCGACGCTGACTGCGCAAGCTGTCTTTGCATATTTTGCAGCGCTTGCGTAACTGTTTAGCATAGCATACTTTGCGGCTGGTTATGATATGTGTGTGTGTGTGTGTGTGTGTGTGTGTGTGTGTGTGTGTGTGTGTGTGCAGTGCAGTGGAAGGGAGGCAGCAGAGAAAAGTGTAATATTAGTTGGACCCGCATTAACAGTTCGTTGTGCCGCTGACATACGCAAGTGTAACACAAACACAAATGCCAAAGGGAATGGAAATGGAAACGAAAATGGAAATGGCTAATTCCAAGCTTCATAAATAAGTCGCGCAGTTCCGCTAAAGGTGGCGAGGATAAAGGCAAGGGCCAAACGTGTCGCATACACGTAAAATACAAAAGTCACGCACTTCCGTTAAGCAGCCCAACTGTTGTTGCTGCCGCTGCGGTCGCTACCAAGCAAGAGTGAGAGGGAAGTAGTGAGAGAGGCATGGGGTGGGTTTGGAAATGTACGCCTCTAATTTGCTTATTATGCGCTGTCTGTGTGCCCAAGTATGTGCCCAACACACACACAAACATATAGGATAAGAGCGTGTGCGTGTGTGTGTGTACCTGCGCTCAATTACGTTCAATTACGAGCCACATTGCCGCTCGCGCACTTTTGCCTTATGGCTTATGCCTGCGTCTCGTTTCGCTGTCTACTTCTCCCCTTACATTCTTCTTCCACTTGTACTCTCTACAGTTGTTGTCGTTGCTGCTGCTGTTGTTTTGCTTTCAATTCCGTTTCTTACAATACAATACGCTGCGCTGCGCCTAAGACAATCGGGCATATTGTTTTTATATCCTTGATGCATATGGCATGAATATGTATGTATGTGTGTATATGCTGATATAAAGCATGCAGGTATGCAGATACCATTTGGTACATGCGTATCATCAGTAAACATGTTTGTACATGTCTCTGCCTTTGTCACGGACACGTACAAACATGCATGCAAAATGCACAGATACGATCGAGAAGTACACAAGAAACTTGTCAGCACAATAGAACCCAATCCGCGGGAGGTGTTTGTCACACTTCTTGTGTGTTCGATTATCAATTATTACGAAAGAGAAAATCGATTTGCTATGAATGTGAAAATGTAAAGTTATTAAAAAGGTTTTTTCTATCGATCTTTCTATTTATATTCATAATGCAATTTAGTTGATATGTAAAGCCAAACTCTTAATTGCAGTGCATTTGTGTGTTTGCTTGACTGAGTCGTGACTTGCTCTCTCATTCGCCTTGCACTTTAATGCGCTATCTCGCTCGCGCTGCTGTTTTGTGTCGAGAATTTGTCAACGCGCATGGGCAGCACTGTTGCTGTTTGGCAGCGTCGCTTGGCTACACTGCGCACTCTCTTACTTGGTCCGAACAGGGCTGGGCAAGTGGCAAATTGTAAAGTTTCCACTCGCTGTACTTTTTGCCTCTGCCATAGGTTAATGAAAATTATTTTCGTCGATCTTTATTGTTAAATATTGTTTACCCTGCGTAATTATAAACACAAATTTATTTGCTCATAATACAAAAAATGCATTAAATATGAACATAAACATTAACAACTCCCAATTGGCTGGCTGTTTGGCTGTTTTGCAGCCCTGTTTTTAAGTGATCAGCGTTAGCGCAGATCGCTCTCTCGCTCTCTTACGCTCGCTGCTCTCACACTTTTATCGTGGTCATGCCGCTGCTGTAGTAACGGCTGCGTCGGCGGCAGCGTCAGTTGTGAGAAAGGCGCGTCATCGAGTGGTAGCGAAGCGGGAAGACGACGACGACGCCTGCCGATGCGTTTTTGTGTTTTGTGTTATTTTTTTTTGTATTTTGTTGTTTTGTGTGTGTGTGTTGCGTTTGCGGTTTAATTTCCAAGTTACAATGTTTGCTGCCGTGTGTCGCGCTACTTTAGCACTTTTCCACTAATTTCACTCTGTGCGTGCGTAAATGTTTGTTTTTTTTTTTTCTTAACGTTATTTGAATTGTGTGTTTCTTGCAAATTATTTGTTTCCATCAATTGAAACAACTCGTTAAGTGCGTGTGTGTATATGTATGTGTGTATGTAGTACAACTCACGCACACATAGACATAGGCGCTCAACAAAGTCTTTATGAACTGCGTTGCATGCAACGAAACGCAGCGAATGTGATGCAAAGTCGCGATAAAATAACAGCAAACAACAGCAACAACAACAACGACGACGACTGGCGACAACGACGCGTGAAAAAACTGTAAGAAAGCAGAAAAAATAAAATAAAACGTTCGTACGGTCGCTCGCAAACGCGGAAATGCACTTGAGCGCATAATTTTTATAAGCCAAGCGACACCAGCGACAACAATAAAAACAAATTCGAGCAAAAAGCATCAAGAAAAACAGCGAAGAGAGAGAAAAAAAAGACGGCTTGTCAGCAAATTGCAGCAGTAGCCTAAGAAGCCACAACAAACAGACACAGACAAACACAAAGTTGAAGGAGAAAAAACAGAAGACGAAGAAGAAGAGGAAGAAACTCTCTCACAAGCATAGAGCCAAAGGAACACACAAATACAGAAATACCTGCACTCTGTGCTCTCTTTTAGTCTGCGTGCGTGTGTCTGTGTGTGTGTAAGAGAGAGGCTGTGAGCGAGGGAGAGCAATGATGAGCTCGGCGCCTAAGCGCATCAGCAGCAGGAACAACAATTAAAATAAACGCGCAAAATGTTGCAGGCGCATAGCGACGCCAGCAGCACTACGACGACAACAACAACAGCTAGAAATAGTGCCGAGAGCAGCGACAGCGCCGCAGCGTCAACGCCAACGCAGGAAGAGAAGACACAGCGACGACGCTCAACCTTCTACGTACCGTTGGTCATCGAGGACGACGACAGCGCTGACGTGCAGCCACAGCGCCATCTAGCGCCACACGGCGGCAGCAGCTCCAGTTTGAGCAGCAACAGCTGGAAGAAGGGCAGCGGAGCTAAGGCGACTGAGCGCAAATCTAACGGCAGCAGCAGCAGCAGCAGCAAAATGTCACCGCCTTGCGGCTTCAATTGGAGCATTAGCGGCAGCGACGTCGCTGCGCAGTACTCGGACTCCGATGACGAGGATCAGCCGCAGCTGCAGCAGCGTCAGCGCCAGCAGCTGCTAAAGTCAGCAGCGGCGACAGCGACGCCAGCGTCGAATGCGAAACTCAAGCGCTACGGCATTGTGCTGAATGTGATCAGCTTGAATGGCGCCGGCAGCGGCAGTGGCAGCGGCAGCGGTGCCGACGACAGCAGCGTCAGCGTTGAGCCTTTAGGCAATTTGCCACCAGATGGCGCCAGGTGTGCGCCACGCACTCACTTCAACGAAGATAACGACATTGTGATGGCAACGCCGCCCAAACAGCAGGCCCTCTCGCTCTCGCCCGCACACTCGCGTCAATCGTCAGCGGCCGTCGACGGCGCTGCCACTGCCGCTGCCGCTGCCGACGACGATGACTCAGAGATAAGCCGCATGCAGACAAACACCTCAACGCCCATTAAGCTAATGAAGTCGCGTTCGCGCACTAACATTCTGGCCGTGCCGCTGCCCAGTGTGGAGCGCGGTCTGGCAACGACGACGACGACGACGACGACGACGGCGACGGCGACGTCATCGGCTGGAACAGCTGGAACGACTACGGGCAAAACAACGACGACGTTGATCACGCTGCGCGCCAAGTCGAAAACGCTGCCGCAGAACCTATCGCCGTCAGTTGCACTGCGCGAGGCGGCCGCTCTGGACGACACGGCGCACTATTACAACAGCAACAGCAACAGCAACAACAACAACAACAATAATACCAACAATAACAAACAACAGCCGCAGCCGCAACGTCAGCTGTTCGGCGGCAGCAGCAGCAACTGCGCTAACGGCGCCGCCAATTCTGCCATTTCTACGCCGTACAAGCTGCAGAGCAGCGCCTCGGCTGCGTCCATTCTGACGCACAGCTTTCCGCCCAAGAATCTGTTCCTGCTGAAGTCGACGCCGAAGCTGACAGCGGAGCAGGCCACGCCGCCGCCGACGCCCATCACCTCGCCGCCAAAGAAATCGCTGAGCTTCATACGCCGTGCCCACTCCACGAAGCTCTCGCGCAGCAATTCCCTGCTGAAGACGATCGGCAGCGGCGGATCGGGTGGTGGCGCAGCCGGCTCAGCAGCGGCTCAGTCGCTGCTGCATCATCATCATCATCATCATCATCAGCAGCAGCAGCAGCACGGCATGCCGTCGTCCGGCACGGCGCTGTCGGCGTCAAGCAGCGGCGCCAGCGACACGGGCAGCTGGGGCAAACACTTCTACCTGAGCTACGACGTCTGCCCGCTGGGCCTGGACGAGCTGAGCGACTACTTCCAGACCGATCACTGCGAGCAGCTCATCTGCGAGCGCTTCATGCTGAAGGATCTCAACCTGACCACGGCCACGACCACGGCCAACGCCTCAATGCTGACAAACACGGACGGAGACGCCTCCCAGTCCAATGCAGCAGGGGCGCCGGCGGCGGCGGCGGGAGACGATGATGCGGGACATCATTCGGGTAGGTCGACAGCTCTGATACCCTGTAAAAAGGGTAGACCCTCTCTATACATAGATCTATCTAAAAGTACAGTACAAATTGTTACTCTCTGTCACCCCCTCCCTCTCTCTCTCTCTCTCTCTCTCTCTCTCTTTGTGCCTCTCCGTGCGTACTTAAACACGCTCGGCACGGCTCGTTAGTTTCTCACTTCCTGTTACCCTTGCCATACATCGATACCCCTACCTCTGATCCCTGCCCCTCCACTCATGCAACTGTTACCCTCCACCCCCCCTAGGTTTTTTAGTGGTTGATATGCGCCTCACGGCCAGGGTCGCCTCTCTCTCTCGCTCTCGCTCAGTTCGTTCCCTTGCATTGATCGCCGTTTGCTGTTTCTGCGAAAAAGAAGAAGCAAGACAAAGCAATGATAAGATAAGAGAACACGATTTCGATACTTTGAAAACCCCCCTCCACTACACAGCGCCCCCGCCCCTGGCATGCTCAATAATATTTCCATGCTTCTTCCAGCCTTCCAATTCACAGTTTGTATAACTGCATGCGTGTGCGTGTGTGTGTGTGTGTGTGTGTGTGTGTGTGTGTGTGTGTGTGTGTGTGTGTGTGTGTTCGTTCGACTATCGATGTGTACTTCACACATTTTACTGTGTGCCAGCCACTGCCCCCCACCCCTCTTCTCTGCGCGCTACACTTACATTTTTTTTAAGCCTTCCTGTTCTTTGGCGTTACCTTTGCTACTCTTTTTTCTTTCTTCTTTTCGTATTTTTTATTTATTTACACTTGGGGAGTATTTTCTCTTTGTTGTTGTATTCAATGCTTCGATCGTGCCTCGTGCGTCTGTGTGTGTGTGTGTGTGTGTGTGTGTGTGTGTGTGTGTGTGTGTGTGTGTGTGTGTAGAGTTGTATTAGTAGTAGTGGCAGTAGTCCAATTGTTTGGCTCAATTGTTGCCCATTTTGATGGCGTTGGCCCTGAGAAGGCAGCGAAGCGTCGCACAATGGGCGTCAACTGACTGACAGCATTCAAAATTATATACACAGACAAACATAGAAATACATATATATGTATGTATATATATTTGATGAACTCTTTTTGTGCTAGGCACAATTGTGCTTCCCCCTTCTATACTTCTTCACCTATACATATACATATATGTATATATATATAAATACATAATCATTTTACCCTGAACAAATTTCATATCAATTATGTTGATTATGTTTATTACTTTCAAATTGTTATACAATCATATGAATTATATGCATGTGTGTGTGCGTGCGTGTGAAAAGGTAATACATACAAATACATACATACATATACATCTGTCTAAGTTTGCTCTTAATATCATTCTAGATAGGCAGATACATTCTGATATAGAATTATACTACGCTCAAGTAGCAAAAGATTTCTAATTTTCGATAATGTCGCGTGTGTGTATAAAGATTATCGATAAGTGAGATATATATTAATGTAAAATATTCGATATCTAACTAAAAATAAAATATTTCGCTCAAGTCAAGCAAAAAGTATGCAATTTTAATATAATTTCAATAATAATATATGCGTATATATACACATATATATAAAATTTGATAAAATATCGATTAATGAGATATACATATATTTATATAAAATCTCTAGCGATACCTAAAACTTGAAGATTTCGCTTAAGAAGCAAAAGTTGTCTAATTTTAGAATAATTTCAATAATATCGTATGAAACTATAGATAGATTTATAAAATGTGACAAATTATCGATAAGATTAAAACTAGAATGTTTCGCTCAAGTCAAGCAAAGTTTTTCTAAGTTTAGAACAATTTAGGTAAAATCGAGTGTATAAATGCTATATCAAAATCTGTACAGAATTAAAAGTAGAAAAACGATAACTCTGCCAATATGGAACACGATAAATTATAGATATGTATGTTTAAAAGATACATACTCTCAATATTATCTTTTATACTCTCCTTATTCTATATACTTCAGAAATTAGCATATGCACTTAATCAAATTTAATTAGCAAATTAAAATCTCCAAACTTTCGAGTATTGCTTCGATTATGCTAATGTTCTGCATACTCACAGACACACACACATACCCACACAGGCAC
Source organism: Drosophila paranaensis (assembly GCA_035047545.1). Taxonomy (NCBI): domain Eukaryota; kingdom Metazoa; phylum Arthropoda; class Insecta; order Diptera; family Drosophilidae; genus Drosophila; species Drosophila paranaensis. The sequence continues at coordinate 829,936 of JAWNPL010000207.1, read as the reverse complement.
ACACGCGAGTTTTGTTAACACAGTTATGTTAACATTTAATTATTTATTAATAATGTTCTTTGTGTTTTTAATTTAAATAAAAGTATTTATTTCACTTTAAGTTTTGTTAACATGATTATGTTAACATTTAATTATTTATAAATAATGTTCTTTGTGTTTTTAATTTAAATAAAAGTATTTATTTCACTTCATGTTCTTTTCTTCTCGACATGCACCTCAAAAGTGAGCTCGAGAGCTTTCTACTGCTGGAGAGAGCTTTTGAGTAGTTAACATACAGATCGAGCTTTTTCTCTCTCAATGTTAAAGTAGGCAGAGACTGGGAAGCAGCACTTACTCTACATAACTTCCCCATCGCTTAAATTAAAACTCTCCTGAGTTTTACAATTCATTTATATATATGTAAGGGTTAGGAATACAATTATGGTAGATTATGTTACATTTGAAGTCTGATATTTCTTCTTTCTTTTATGTTAGAACTATGGACATTACTTAAATTAAATTTTCTATATTTCGGTTCATTTTTGTGTCTTAGAGACTTATAGTTTTTTATATATCCTTCGTTTCTAGTTTCTTCAAAATTTTCTCTTGTTTGATTTAAGGATGTAATGTAATGTTTCTTATAATTTATAATGTTATTATGTATAATTTTTTTGTCACAATTTCCATGTTCAATATTCATTGGCGTATCTTGTATTGTTGAGTGATAGCTGTTATTATAATATTCTATAGCTTTACTAACTTTATCTTTGATTGATAGATCTTTGTTTTCAAGGTATATAATTCTTATTTTTTCTGTTAGAGTGTTATGGAATCTTTCGACGTCTGCATTGCCAGTGTGGCTGTTCGGTTTTACAAAATGAACTCCTATATTCTCATTTCTTAAATATTCTTTTATATTTACACTATTAAATTCATTATCAGTTATTAATTTTTCAAAGCTTCCTCTTTGGGATTTGTACAAGCGCATTTTTTCGATTATAGTTTGATTATTGCGATCCTCAAGGTAGAAGGCAGTAGCAAATTTTGAAAATCGGTCAATAAAAGTTAGGAAATTGCATTTTGAATTTGTGTAGATGTCCATATGAACAATTTTTCTTATATCAGTTGGTGTTTCCGTATATTTAAATTTTTCTTTTACCGGGTTTCTATCATATTTACACCGATTACAAATTTCACAATTGTTGATATACTTTTGGATGTAATGTTGAAGTTTTGGAAAGTAAATAATCTTCTTTAAACTTTGGTAATTTTCATTTATACCTGAATGACCAGTGTAATATTTATGGAATCGTTCAATTTCTTTATACACATCTTCTTCGTTTTCAATGTCTTTTGCGTGAAATGAGCATTTTACAAATTTAACATTTTTATTGCCTTCGAAAATTTGGATGATTTTGTTTTGAAATTTATTGTATTGGTGGTCGTTATATTCACTGAATATTCCTACTTTGCCTTTTATGATATGATTCTTCAAAATTTCTTCCATTCCATTTTCAAGATCATTTAAATTTAAATAAATTTTCTTATTTCTATTCTTATATTCAAACTCCTTAGTTTTTTTATCTGTTAGAATGATTTGTATTTTAAATCTATTTACAACTGTTTCTAAGCAGCCTAAAATAGGTGTGTCCACAAAGTCTTCGGCTTGTGTATGTTGGGTACTAATATCATCAACATTGTTTTCTAAAGAGTTACAAGATTTAGTTATGTTTACGGCACAAATTTCGTCGTTGCTTATTCGGCTTAAAAAATCAGCTACCTGGTTATTCTTTCCTTTAATGTATGATACGTTTATATTAAATTCGCTAAGCTTCACAAGCCATCTATAAAGTGTTTCATTAAGTTCTTTTCCATTATATTTAATTAGCAGCCACTTAAGTGGTTGGTGGTCGGACAAAATGTCGAATTTGACTCCATAGAGATATGGGCGGAAATAAGCTGTTGCCCACACTATAGCTAGTAATTCCTTTTGTATAGAAGAATAGTTTTTCTCATGATCATTTAATGTACGACTTGCATAACAAATAGGATGACCATCCTGTTGCAGAACAGCACCTAAAGCTATGTTGCTAGCGTCAGTAATAAGCTGAAATTTCTTTTGAAATCCGGATACTTAAGTACCGGTGCTTCGGTTATGATTCTTTTTAATTTGTCAAATGCAATCATGAAGTTGGGTTCATTAACATCGATCTTAGCATCCTTTTTAAGGCATTTAATCAATGGATAAGCTACTTGAGAAAAATCTTTTATGAACTTTCTATAATACCCGGTGATTCCTAGAAAAGCTCTAATTTGTTTAACATTTCTCGGAATTTTAATCTGAAGAATGCTGTTAACTTTTGTTGGGTTAGGCCTAACTCCTTCGGGGGTTAAAACATGACCCAAAAACTGAGTTTCTTTTGAGAAGAAATTGCATTTGTTGATTTGAATCTTAAGGTTTGCTTCAGAAAGTTTTTTAAAGATTGTGTGAATATGGCCAACATGTTCTGAAAAACTAGTGGAAAAAATAAGAACGTCATCAAGATAGACGACACAAATTCTATTTATTTCTTCTTTTAAAACTGTGTTTATAAGACGTTGGAAAGTGGCAGGAGCATTTTTGAGCCCAAATGGCATTCGATTAAACTCGTAATGCCCGTGGGGGGTAGAAAACGCTGTCTTTTCCCTATCTTGTTCCTGAACGAGAATTTGGTGAAAGCCTTTCGCCAGATCTATAGTAGAAAAATATTGCGCTCTTCCTAACTTGTCTAGTATACTTTCTATATTGGGGATAGGAAACTTATCGTCTACTGTGTTTTCATTCAATTTGCGGTAATCAATAACTATACGCCATTTTTTTCTCCACTGTTATCAGCTTTTTTGGGTACGAGCCATAAAGGGGCATTATATGGGGAATTGCTTTTACGTATTATTCCCTGTTGTAGCATTTCTTCAATTTGCTTATATATTTCTTGCTCATGTATTTGAGGATATCTATAAATCTTACAATATAAGGGTTTATCCACTATTGTTTTTATCTGATGTTCAATAATGTTCGTATTGCTAAGACACTGACCTTCAAGAAATATTAATGTTTTAAATCTACTTAAAATTTTTGTTAGAGCATTGCTTTCTTCTTGATTTAAGTCATTAAAAAGAATTTTCTGTGTTCTATTATCTATTTTGATTGATTCAATTTGATTTGCCTCATCAGAGTATGGTGAAGTATTTTCAAATTGAATAGTATTATTATTAATCGTAATTGTATTGTGGTAGAAGTCAATAAGAGCATTTAATGGTTTAAGAATGTTTTGACCTATAATAGCATCGAATGATTTGTTATCAAATGTTGTCAATTTCCAACTCATTGTTGCATCTTCTTTAAATTCAAGAGGCAAATCAGTTATAATTTCTTGCGTTATTAACGATTTTGAATTAAGAGATGAAAATGATATTGGGTGACACAAAGTTCTTCGAGGATATTGTAACAATTTATTCCTATCTAATATGGAAGTTGTTGAACCAGTATCAATCAAGGCAGTTATCATTTCATTGTTTAAAGTTAACTTAATCAAGGGAAGTGATTTTTCGAGGCAATTGTATGAAAATTTGCATGGCAAGAACAGTTCTTTTGCTCAGACTCAGATTCATGAGTGATGTTTTGATTTTGATTATCATTTTTAAATTGGCTACAATGAGCTCTATCTGCTTCGACATGATCAATTTCCATTTTTGACACATGACTTTGTTGATTTGTATAGTTCTGATTTGAATTTAAATTTTGTGTTCCTGATCGAAAGTTTCCTGAATTTGCTTTTACATTTTGGAAATTGCTGTTGTGTTTTGCACTGTTATCTTGATTATTATAATTTGGTACGTAGAATCGGTCTTTTTGATTATATGTATTATTATTTTGTGAAAATTTTGGTTTAAGATTTTGAGTTCTAATGAGGCCTTCGGTTTCTAATAAATCGAAAGCTTCTCTTAAATTTTTAACATTTCTATTAATTACGACTGAGGCTAAATTTACATCGATATTTTTCAAGAATGTTCTTAACATAGTATCTTCGACATTTTTGGGACTAAACTCAGGATGCTTTACATTATCATATTCATATTTTTCATTAATTTTACACATTATACTTCTTAAAGACTTAAAATATTCTGTGATATTGTTTTTGTTACTTAGCATAAACGCCTCTTGGTAAAGTTGATTATAAGACTCCTTTATGCCAAAATTCCGAATAAGAATCGTCTTGATGTCATTCCATGACGGCTCGGAATTCTCGATGGTTCTTACAACATGTAGAGCTTCGCCTTGAATTTTATTGAGGATGACACGGCGAAAGACGTAGACTCCTGCGGGAGATGTAGGAGGTAATAATGAAAATATCATATCCACTTCACGAATAAATGATGATAGAGCCCTTGAGTTGTCTCCTCTGTACTCGTGAATGTGGTGGGCATCCTTAAGAATATCCCCAAACGTTAAAGTAAAGTCGTTTGCCATCGCTATCAAAGAATTAATAGCTGTTGAGTTCTTTAGATCTTTTAATATGCTAACAGAATTAGTTCTGTTAGTTTTCGTCGCCAATCGATGCCGAATGTTCTTCTGAACTTGTCATCGAACCAATTGTGAACAGAATAAGTTCACTCCGAGATGCTGGTGTATGTGTGTGCAATTGCTGATTTAAACACACATTCACACATACATACAGAGATGAATACGGTTGCAAATGCTGGCACGTTTTTTCGTGACTTTTCAGGTTATGTGTCTTTAGCACAAGGTAGATATGTATGTATAGAATTGCGTACAAGCACAAATTCGTTTAAAACTGCACTTAAGTGAGTATTTTAATGTTTTTGGTTACTCCGTCGGCTGCGCCAGTTTTGTTAACACAGTTATGTTAACATTTAATTATTTATTAATAATGTTCTTTGTGTTTTTAATTTAAATAAAAGTATTTATTTCACTTTAAGTTTTGTTAACATGATTATGTTAACATTTAATTATTTATAAATAATGTTCTTTGTGTTTTTAATTTAAATAAAAGTATTTATTTCACTTCATGTTCTTTTCTTCTCGACATGCACCTCAAAAGTGAGCTCGAGAGCTTTCTACTGCTGGAGAGAGCTTTTGAGTAGTTAACATACAGATCGAGCTTTTTCTCTCTCAATGTTAAAGTAGGCAGAGACTGGGAAGCAGCACTTACTCTACATAACTCGCGTGGCACACATACAAAGCTTCAACACGTACTTAGTTATGTATGTATTTAGTTCATTCATACACACTCCCAACTCCATTGTTCCGTCTCTCGTCCAGCATTTGCTGCTGCTTAATTTTTTTGTTTTCCTTCGCTTTTCGGCTACAATTTCAATTTCATTGCGCGTCGTTGTTGTTTCTTTTGTACTTTGTTGTTGTTGTTGTTGCCTTTTTTCGCTGCTTTTTATTATGATTCACACACACGCACACTGACACCCGCACTGAAAACCAGTTTAGACTGTGGTGTGAGTCTGAGAGCGCAGCAAAAGAGAGTGAGTCTGAGAGCGCACTAAGAATACCAGCAGAAAGAGAGAGAGAGAGCGTGCAAACAGTAAACGGCAAACAAACGAACCGCTTTATTTGAAAACTCTAAATTGTTGTTGGCATTTTTTTGTGCATGTTTAGCAGTGCTGCTGTTGAGAGAGCGAGAGAGTGCAAGAGCACAAGGAGCAGATCGACTGACCGACACAGCGTGCGTTAGAGTGAGGGAGACAGAGGGCTAGGAACATGCACAGCAGTCAAGCGTTGTTGCATTTTATTTGAAATTTGATAAGACGAGAAAACGGTTTTGTAACAGCGACTCAGCTGAGCGATTCTCGATAAAGTCACACACACATACGGGAAAAACTCTGATAGAAAGACACATAAGCGAACATTTGCTGGAAATGTGTTTTGAAATGCAAAGAGTCACACAGGCACACACTAATACTAATAAACATAAGCAGCTTGAAGAGAGCCATGCATATGGCCGGCCTGAGTGCATGTGCGTGTGTGTATGTGTGTGTACACATATGCACTTTTCATATTTATTGATTGGCCCCCGACTGTTTTCCAGCCTGCTTATCGGCCGTACAGCCGGTGTGGACATTTTACGGATCTTCTCTCTCGCCCATTCCCCTGCTTCTTGGTGGGTTTTATATATCTTCTCTACGCTTTCGACCATTTATCAGCTGCAGCTGACGGATCGTGTGAGATCCGAGAAAATACATTTGTTTAACGCGCCGTTAATTGAGTTGACCTTATCGGCGAGGCAAAGCCAATCTCCATCTATCTATCTATCTATATACGTGTATATATATATATATGTCTATATATTGTACATATACTCGACTTGGTTTTCGTTTTCCAATCCATTTCCCATGCGTTGCCATCAAGCTCAGCTCTGACTGATGTGGCTGATAGCTTTCACTGCCCCCTAACCCCCCTTTGGTCACTGGTCTCCGCATACCAAAAACTTGAAGCGCGATGAAATCATCCCAAAAGCAGTCGAAATACGGAATACGCAATGCTCGTATATTCAGATCAGAGATCTCCGTGGAGGTCGCTGCCTCCTCAAAGCTTGGCTCATCTTCAGCTTTTGACCAAAATTGTCGCGACGCTGTAATAGGCCCTGGCCCCGGCCCTTGCCTTATGCGGCTGTGGTTGCGATCTCTCAAATAGAATTGGCAATAGACAACACGCACAGGCGACAAAACTAACGAAAGCGATTTCCTAAGCAAACATATGAGAGATATGCTTTATCGGAGTTGGCCTGTGGAAAATATTCCCTATCAATATATATATGTGAAAAATGATTAATAATTTTTTGTTTACATTAGTTTACACTCCGTATATATGTATATATTACATTTTTCGGCCGATAAGACACTCTCAAGATCTTCAATATTTATTGGAAATGTGTTTATTGAACCCATTTCGTTTGCACAGCATATCAGATCCGTCATAAAACCATGATAAATAGCTCGCACCGCTGATAAGACACAGTCCGAAACACTTTTCAAACTACTTTATACTTGGGAATATATCAATATATATATATATATATGTAAGCAGACGAACTGCCATAAATTCCAATTGAAATATGTGGAAATGTCAAGTGTGCTGAGATACGATCTATTAATAAACAAACATTAGCTCACAGACTGTCTAATGTTATACAAAATTAACTGAAGATGCAGATAAATTAAGTTTGGAAGAAAAAAACTAAAGATTGGAAAAACGAGAAGCGCGAAAAGACAGAAACAAAACGTTTAAAGTCGTGAAAATTTTAATTGAAAAATGTATAAAAAATTGAAAGCACGTAAACTAAATAGATTATGAGCAGCGGAAACTTGGACAACTTGCTGAAGTGTTTATATAATGAAAAAAAAAAAAAAATAAAATAAATAAATAAAAATAAAAAAAAAATAAATAAAAAAAAATAACTAAAGAAAAAATAAAGTAAATAAAGAAAAAAAAAATAAATAAAAAAAAAATAATTTAAAAATTAAAATAAATAAAAAATTAAGATAAATAAATAAATAAAAAAATAAAATAAATAAATAAAAAAATAAAATAAATAAAAAAATAAAATAAATAAAAAAATAAAATAAATAAATAAAAAAAATAAAATAAATAAAAAAATAAAATAAATTAAAAAAATAAAATAAAATAAAAAATAGAAAAAATGTAGAAATATATAGTACAGTGAAACCTCAATATAAAGAATCTGAGGTGAACCAGAAAATATTTCGTCATATCTATTAATTTGACACAAATTTGATTTCGCCTTATTTTATTTTAGTTATATAGAGGTATTTGGAAAAATGGAGCTTTCAGACCCAGAAATTCTTCGTTATAGCTATAGAGCATTTTTGTATGAGGCTTTTCAAGGGCGAAGTTCGTTATATCTACGTTTCATTGTAGATACATACTTTTTAAATTTCATTTTGTTGTATGCTACATAAGTATTTCTGCAAGTTCTCCAAGTTATACATACATATACTGGGGATAAACCTATTTAAGAGTTAGAGCAAAACTCTATCAACAAGTCTATAAAACTCTATTCTCATTTAGCTAATATGAAACTCTCTAAATTTGTATAAACTGTCGTGAATAGTATATTATTACAGACATCTTTCATATATATATATCCCATTTGCTCTGGAATTCATCTACTGAAAGCAGGAATCGAGCATCGATAATATATGTACATATGTCCTGTACCAATAGAGCCAAGTTCTTGCCTGTTACTTTGCTTGCTGTCTTCACTCATCTGACATCATTTTGCACTTCATATGCATCGCATCTTGGCCATATATTTACTGATGATAATAGTGATAACTAGAGCTGAGTACAGCTACTTCCTCTGTAATTATGGCTCGCTGTTGTGCTTCTAGCTGATCTATTACAATCATAATCATGGCAGAGCTCCAACCACTTGAGCTATTCATTAAGTGGCTCTGTCTGCTCATTCATGCCTCTCTCTGCCTCGTCTGCCTCTCATAAGCATTTGTGCGCTTTTGTTGGGTGCGCCGTCGCTTTACATGGGCATTGGCCAGTGGGCGTGGGCATGGGCATGGTGGTGGGCGTTGGGTGCGTTATTCAAATCATAATCATAATCATAATCTGCACCATTTTTGTAACTGGGGCTACACATATCTTCTTCTCTTCTTCTTCTCTTTGTGCGGCCTTTGTATCATCCGCTTGTGGGCAGCAGCGCCTATTAGGGGCTGGCCAAGAGCAAAGAACGTTTCAACGGGTTTTGATCTCGCATAGAAATGCCTTTATAAATAGCAAAAGACAGAAACCAGACTAAATATGACACAATTTCAAAGCGATACCCTAGACGGCAGAGACAGAGAGAGAGGGAGGTCTAATATGAAGAGTCGTTAAATCTTGACTTAACTCGAAGACTATAAGAGATATAGTTGCCATTTAAAGCATATATTCACTGTGAATTATTGTTATTATGTTTTTTTATATATTATTAAAATCAGCTAATGGATCATAGAGTTATTTGGCGTCGAACTCGAAGACTTTAAGAGTTATAAGCTTAAGTTTTGATATAGAAGTTCAGCCAGTAGTGGCATATATATGTATAGATATATTTTAGATCAGTACAGGGTATCTGCTAGTCGTGCTGGCATAGCAGGTGGAGCTGTTTAGGGGCTCTTTTCTTTTGATGACAAATCGCGATGTTTGCATCTCGGGGCAGCTGGAAATGAATCAACGTTGCGGAAGAGTTGCCCCCAAAAGGCGAAGCTCATCAAAAATGAATAAATCACAGATGATGAAGGAGGAGGTAGAGGGCTAGGGGCAGAGCGGGGTCAGAGCACAAAAATTATGATGTTTGCTTTGGCTTGATGAGTCACAAACAAAACAGAAACAGAAACAGAAACAGAAACAGAAATGGAAATGAGGGAAAGGAAAAGGGTCCAAAGCTTGGCTAGCTGGGTGGGCCGACAAGGTCGTTTCCAGGTCTACACGGCTCTAGAGGGCGGATACGCCAAGCAGATGATGAGGGAGAGAAGCTGAACCAGAACCAGCGCACAAGAACAAGACGAACAAGAAGCTAAAGAAGATCAACGGAAACCAGTTTTGCAGCAGCCTCGTTTACCTTTTTGTTTCGGTATTTTTTTTTTTTTTGTTTTGTTTTCGGGGCAGTTTGATGAATCATGAATCATTGGGCAGTCAGTACCTGCAGCCTATTGCTGTGGGCGTGGCAGGCAGGCAGCAGCAGCAGCAGCAGCAGCAGCTAACTGCCAACCGGGGCAGGTGATGTGCAGCAGCTGCCACTTGGGCCGCCTCTGTGTGTGTGTGTGTGTGTGTCTGTGTGGAGTGTGTGGCATCCAAGCCAAACCGGTTGCACGTTATGCGGGTTCGTTCTACACGGCCGTTGTCTCTCCTTTGCCTCTGCTCAATTGAAGGAAGAGAATAAAAAAAAAATGATAAAAATAAAACCACGAAACGAAATTCCTGCAGACACAAAGCCACCAGGATTAGGATAAATATCCCAAATGCCCGTAATACCCTTAATGCCCGACTAACGGATCTTTCTTTTGGAAAAGAACAAAAATACAAAAAAAAAAAAAACAATAGAAACGTCAGCTTGAAACATGCACGACTCAAGCGACTGGTTTGTGAGCAAGTTGTTGTTTTGTTGTTGTATATCTTAAATATCGATGATTTAATCGGGAATTATTAAAAAATAATAAAAAAAACAAAATCTCATTAAATACAAAAGCTGAATACGAGTTGCAATTGCAATATATTGACTGGAATGCCAACTCATGCATAATAATAGGCTTATAAATGACTTATCGATAAACAGTGATCGATAAATTAGTTATTTAAATATTGAAAAATAAAATGAAATATATGAAACTAAATATCTTCAGCAACTTTTACTTTAGCAATGAATCAACATTTATCGATGCTTATCGATAGTTGTCTATCTAAGTTTAGGCAGAAATAAAGACTTGTATCAAGCTCGTTTTTCTCGAATTTACTTTTTCTGATACATCACAATTTAATTTACAATCATATCGAAATTTATCGATAACTTTACCGTTTTCTTTAAAGATATAGATATAATCCAAATTCTCGTTCCATTTGCAGACACTTCATATGAGAAGGCCTGTCGACGCGGCTCGGCGCCCACCACGCCCATTTTGGGCAACAAACAGCACCAGCCGGAGCACAATGCCGCCTCGCGCTTCACCAACTTCTTCTCGAAGAGGTTTGTCGCTGGACTTTAAGATAATCAATAGCCACTAACCCCGCTCACTTCCAGATCGAATCCCCTCAAGCGTACAAAGTCAGTCACCAAATTGGAGCGCACCAAGCGCGGATCGGGCGGTCTGCGCGGGTCGCGCTCTCACGAGAGTCTGCTCTCCAGCCACGCCGTCATGTCCACCATTGGTGAGTGCTGCGGCTGCAGTTTGCTTTATTCATATTCTAATGATTCGCATCCGTTCTCGCTGCAGATTTGTCGTGCAGCGGCGCTGTGGGCGTGGCGCCAGTGCATCAGTCGGTGCTGGGCCGGCGGCACTGCTTCCAGGTGCGCGGTGGGCCGCGTGGCGAGCGCTACTATTCGTGTGGGTCGCGGCAGGAGCGAGACCTGTGGATCTACTCGCTGCGCAAGTCGATCGCCCCCAATGCGGAGCACACCCGACGCACGGACAACTCCCTCAAGCTCTGGGTGTACGAGGCAAAGAATTTGCCAGCCAAAAAGAAATACTTCTGCGAGCTGCAGCTGGACAAGACGCTGTACGGCCGGACGAGCGTGAAGCTCCAAACGGATCTGCTCTTCTGGGGCGAATACTTTGACTTTCCGGACATACCGGAGATCAATGTGATAACGGTGAATGTGTTTCGCGAGGTCGACAAGAAGAAGAAGCGCGACAAATATCAGTTCGTGGGCTCCGTGAAGATACCCGTGCACGAGGTGACCTCGCGCCTGATCTGCGAGGACTGGTATCCCATACTGAGCGACAAGGCCGGCGACAGTCTCGGCCGGAGCGGCATGGGCAAGGACAAGGAGCGGGAGGTGCAGCCGACGCTGCGCATCAAGTGCCGCTTCCAGAGCACCGACATCCTGCCCATCAATGTCTACGGGAACTTCCTGGGCTACCTCAAGGAGAACTACAAGCGCGTCTGCGAGACGCTCGAGCCGGTGATCGGGGTGAAGGCCAAGGAGGACATTGGCCAGGCACTCGTGCTGCTGATGCATGCCCAGGGCTTGGCGGGCGCCTTCCTCACCGACGTCGTCGCGCTGGATCTGCTGCGCGTGGGCGACCAGCGGCTGACGTTCCGCGGCAACTCGCTGGCCACCAAGAGCATGGAGGCATTTCTGAAGCTGACCGGGGAGCAGTATCTGCAGGACACGCTCTCGGCGCCCATCAACGAGCTCATCCAATCCGATCGCGACTGCGAGGTGGATCCCACCAAGACGAGCTCCTCGGCCGGCTCGCTCCAGCGCCAGCAGGCGGCCCTCCGCAGCACCGTCCGCAATGCCTGGCAATGCATTTACGAGTCGCACAAGCACTTTCCGCCCCAGCTGCGCGCCTGTTTCGCGACGTTCCGGGAGCGGCTGCAGCAGCTGGGCCGGCTGGACATGGCCGACAATCTGATCTCGGCCAGCATATTCCTGCGCTTCCTCTGCCCGGCGATACTGTCGCCCTCGCTGTTCAACATCACCAGCGAGCTGCCGTCGGCGCGGGCCACGCGCAACCTGACGCTGGTGGCCAAGACGCTCCAGACGCTGGCCAACTTCACGCGCTTCCAGGGCAAGGAGAACTTCATGGAGTTCCTCAACGACTTCCTCGAGCAGGAGGCGGCGCGCATGCAGCAGTTCTTGGAGTTCATCTCGACACGGCCCGACCACACCACGCCCGACTCCATCCTCGACTGGGCGGGCTACATCGACCAGGGCAAGCAGCTGTCCATCCTGCACAGCCTGCTCAGCGAGAGCCTCGCCAAGCTGCCCGAGGCGCGCCAGCACGAACTGGACCCCCTCCAGCACATACTCGACGACATCAGCCGCGCCAAGGAGCTCTCAGCGGGCCATGCGCTCGCCTCCGGCTATCTGCCCACGGTCATGTCCACGCACAGCATTGCCAGCGAGAATCAGGAGAACCGACAGCCGTCGGACGGCTCAGCTACCTCTGGCATGGTGCCCAGCAGCTCCAGCAGCTCGCTGCAGCAGCAACACCAACACCAGCAGCAACACCAGCAGCAGCAGCAGCAGCTGGCTCAGCCGCAGCATGCGGTGGTCAGCAAGCCGCTGCCCGCGGAGCGAGGCATTATGCGAGGCGTGCTGACGCCCAGCGCCTTGGAGAAGAACATATTCCGCTACAATGATCCCACGGTCAACGTGCGCCTTCAGCAGCAACAGCAGCAGCAGCAGCAGCTCGAGCAGCAGCTGATGTCCAACTCGCAGAGCTCGATTGCGGGCCAGGCGGGAGCTGGAGCTGGAGCTGGAGGTGGCTACATGAACAGTCCGGTGCTGCAGCATGCGCAGTCGCAGAGCTCGATGGCCTCGTCCTCGCTGAATGGCAGCAGCAGCAATCTGCTGCATCAGCATCCACACCAGCAGCAGCAGCAGCAGCAGCAGCATTCCGCCCAGCACTGCCCGCCGGCGCCGCAGACGAGCGCTGCCAGCACCATGGAGCGCTTGGAGCGCATGGAACGGCTGGGCCAGACCTATCAGTACGTGGTCAATCACAATGGGAATGGGAATGGGAATGGCAACAGCAACAGCAACAGCAATGCTGACTACGACAGCTCCACGGGCGGCAGCTCACGTGCGCGCACCTTGCCACGCAACAACAACAACAACAACAACTGCAACAACACTGGCAACAATAGCAATCAGAGCGGCAGCTACGATGACATGCACGGCGAGTTCATCCAAATCTCTGGGCTGGACACGAGCAGTGCCTTTGTGCGCAAGTCGCCAACGCCGCTGCTCAAGGCGGGCGCCACGCGCGTCAATCGTCACAATCTGAACCTGAACCTGAATCTGAATCTGGGCATACCCGATCACTCGGCTCCGCACGGCTATGCGCGTGCGCCGCTCAATCCCAACTCGAATATGCCCAAGAATCTGGAGGATCTCGACGATCTGTTCAAGTACGCCGAGGAGCAGGACGTGATTGTCGAGCCGCAGCCGAGCGGCAGCCACGCCCACGGCCACGGCCACGGCCAAGGCCACAAAAAGCAGCAGCTGTCGGCAAAGAGCAGCCACTGCAGTTCCGGGTATCAGAGCATCTCCACCAATCCCTCCCCCGCGCAGTCCTCCAGCCCAGTCGAGGCAGTCCAGCTGCAGCAGTCCTCCCACAAGCTGGGCGCTCCGCTCGCCTTCAAGAATCCCTCGTATCAGCTGCAGAGCAGCGTGCCCGCTGGCTCCAGCCGGACCGGGACCGGCGGACCGCCCACATCCGCCCAGCAGCAGCAGCAGCAGCTGACGACGCCGTTTGGTGGCCGTGTCAAGCTGATGGGCGCTGGGCTGGTGGCGGCTCGCGCCGCCTACCTGAACAGCGGCGGCACCCTGGACGCGGCCACCCTGACGCCCAGCTCCTCGGACGAGCAGCTGTCCACGGACAACCACTATAGCTATGCGGCGGCAGCGGCTGCCGGCGCCAATGCCGTCAACAAGCTGGAGGCGCAGCGCTCGCTCAGCGGCGGCAGCAGCTCCTCCAACTCGAACTCGAGCAAGCCGAACCACGCCTACGGCCGGCTCAATGGGCCGCTCAAGCGCGAGGATGTCTACGGCAGCGCCAACGGCATGCCCGTCACCTATGCCCTGGCCGCGCACCAGCAGCAGCAGCAGCAGCAGCATTACCACCACCATCCCCAACAGCAACAGTTGCAGCAGCAGCAGCAGCAGCAGTTGCAGCATGATCACAAGCAATACGCCAGCAGCGGCGGCGGAGCGAGCAGCACGGCGACGTCCTCCACGGCGGTGGCACAGCGGCGACTCAGTCTCGACTCGGCGCGCACGCTCTCCGACAGCAGCACCGATACGGAGGGTAAGTTGAGAGAGAGAGAGAGAGAGAGAGAGAGAGCAGAAAGCAGAGAGTGAGCAGAGACTAAAATTGCTTTCATTTTAGGTCAGTGCGCGCAGCTGCAGGAGGGCAAGCGGCGGCGTCAGCTGCGCAGCAATGCCAGCGGCGGCGGCGCTGGCGTCTCGGCCTCGGAGTCCTCGGGCCTGGGCAGGGGCTACGATCAGAATGGGGAGATTCAGCTGCTGCAGGAGACGCTGGACACGCTGCGTCACACGCTCGACCGCGACGAGGCGGAGCTGCGCGACTCCAGCGACGAGCTGTTCGCACTGCAGCGATCCGGCGGAGGAGGAGGCGGCGGCGGCGGCGGGGGAGGCGTAGGTGGGAATGGCGTTAGCAATCTGAGCCTGCAGTCGGAGTCGACCATGCGCAGCATTATTGACAGGTGAGTTTGTTCGGCAGCCCGCTCGCACCTGCCAGCCAGCCAACTAATATTAGGCAAACACTCTGCAGGCTGATCACCATGGAGGAGGAGCTGCGGCGCGAGCAGCTGAAGATGTCGCTCGCCCTGTCGCACAAGCAGCGCGTCATCGAGGAGCAGGGACAGCAGATAGCGGCGCTCGATGCCGCCAACAGTCGGCTGCTCAGTGCGCTCACAGCGCTGCGACAGCGCTACGAGACGCAGCAACAACAGCAGCAGCAACAGCAGCAGCAGCAGCAGCAGTAAGCACCAAAGAACCAGAAGCCACAGTGAACGAACGTTTGGAGCGGAGGAGCAGAAGCAGCGGGCGAAAGCAGGAGCGACAGCAGCGGCAGAGTGGGTGATGGCTGCATGATAGAATAGCTACCACACACATGGATACACATACACACACACACAAGTTGGGCCGTTGTTGTCATCGTGTTTTTTTTTATTGTCATAAGATAAATTTCTGTTTACAACATTTCTTTTTGAGCCAATTTTTTTTTATATTATTGCTATGCTACATAAATTATGCTACATGTTTAAAATATATATTATACGCATTGAAACCCTATGTATGTGTGAATGCATATACATATAAACATACATAAATAATACATACATATTATATATATATATATATATACATATAAATAATTTCTCAAGCTATGTTTAAACAAAACGCAACTGTTGCTGCAGCAGCGGCAACAGCAGAAGATTGTAAAACTAAAATAAAAATTTATATGAAGAGAAAGTGAAAGAAAACAGGACGAAGAGAATGCAGAACAAGTTAAGTTAATGAATAAAAATATAACCAAAGTTAGACAAATTTCGATTGTGTATTTTACTACATGGATTAGAGCGGAGCAGAGCTGAAGTTGGCAGAAACTCGCTAATTACGGGCGAGAGTCTGCGAAGCAGCAGAATTCTGGCTAAAAATTTACCAAATTCTAAATTAAATAATACAGTATATATGTACATATGCTTAAATGAATGTACTATAGTTATTTCATAATCTGCATTTGTTCATAAAATCTTTCAGCTCTCTAAATGGCGCCATCTATTGATAGAATGCTGAAGTAGCTTTCATGCTCAAGTAAATAAAGGCAGCTGTCTTCATATTTCAATTCGCTTAAATGTATGCAATGAAAATAATCTGTTATTGCATTCAGCTTTCGCGCAAAAGTATGCAATGCAAAAGACATGCTCAGAGTCAGCCACTTGACTGAGCGTATATTTCAACGCGCTCAAAAGTATGCAATAGAAATAGTAAGCAATAGAGGACGTTTCATTTACAACTTTCGCTCAAAAGTATGCAATAGAAATGGCAAGCAACAGCGCCATCTGCAGCTGCCGAGCTGACACAACTTTGGTGAGTTTCTGGCGCCATCTGCTGTAAGCTCGTCTCCAGCCATAAACTGCTTTTGTCGCTGACGACATCTATCGCTCCAGTTTATGGCTCAGGCCGCGCAACGAGCCACAGATGACGGCACGTGCACCACTTTTATGATGCCAAAGCATAAGCCGTTTATGCGCTTGCTGAGTGCGCATTACGCAACAATAAAAACTGTCACCAAAAACGGATGGCAGCCGCCGGCAGGCGCTCGCAGGTAACAGCCATAAAATCTGGCCGTCGATTCAATGAGCTGAAATTCCAAGGGATTTCCAGCGCTGTTGGCCATTCATAAAATTTGGCTCGGCGTCGTTGCGCACATGTGTTGTCAATTACCTGGCCGGATGCTCAGGTAGCCAGCCGCCCGTACAGCATCAGGTACTGCTGCAGCCTGGGACTTTCCGCCCGATTGTTGAATGAATGCTAACGGGCTAACGGTCAGCCAGCGTTGACATATAAAACGCGCCGTTCGCAGGCCAAACTCATTTAGAAGCCAAGGCAACGTCAGCCAGTCAAGAGATGTCATCCTCGTCCTGCTACGCAACGATCGTCTGCCTTTTGGGGCTGCTCGTGCTGGTCGCCTCGGCGGAGCACTTGCCGCTGGCCCAACAGCTGCGGATCTGGCAGTGCAGGCAGCGCTGCTACCAGCAGACGGACGCCGCGCCCGCGCTCTGCCAGGCCCGGCCGGACTGCTACATGTGCCACGACTACTGCCGCGTCCTGGTCGTCGCCGAATGGAGCCTGGCCCGATCCATGTGCGCGGATCGCATCTTCTGCAGTCGCGGCTGCCGCACCGCCTGCCAGTTCCATCGCCTGCACACGGCCGCCGCGGCGCCCTTTGCCAATGCGCTCAGCAAGGCGTGAGGGGAGTGCCGCCAGGGGGGTGGGGGGTGGGGGGTGCCACAACTGTAAATAATTGAACTAGTGTATAAGATATAGTTAAAAATAAATAAACTTATAAAAAATATAAACAAAATTATTGTTTATTCTCTCTCTCTTCCTCTCACTCGCTCTCTCTCGCTCTCTCTTCCTCTCACTCGCTCTCTCTCTCGCTCTCTCTCTCCTGGCCAGGATGTTGCTGTTGCCGCAGCAGCTGTTGCCGCCGACTCGCTTTATTAATCAGCTTCGGGCTCAACCCTGCCGCAAAAATAATTTCGAAAAAAAAATGCGCAAAAAATAAAGACATTAAATTTTGAAAAGGAAAAAAAAAAAACACTTCTGCCCGCGCATAGAAAAGCATGCAACAGGTGGCACGCAGCAGCAGCAGCGATCAGACTTTGGGCCGGATATTGGCTTTGCCTTTAACTTATTTCGTGCTGTTCTTCTTCTTGTATTTGGGCCAACATATGGCGCTCTCTTGGCCAAGCTCGATGCCAGCGCTGCGATAAGGCCAACAGTTGCCGTCTAACGGTTCACACATTCACGGCATTCAGCTGACAAATATTTGAGTCTCCACGCACATTGTTTGCTTTAACACCTAATTACATAATTGCTGCCCATCCCCCCCCCCTCCGGCGCCCCCTCTTGAGCCACTGGCTTTGGGGCTGCCCCGCTGTCAGCTGTCACATAAACCAGCAGCAGCGGCGAGCGCATAAAACCCAGCGCAATGATCATAAAAAAATCGATTTGAAGTCTATAAAAATCATATCATACAAATTTTTATATGCGAAGCGCATTTAAGAAAACAACAACAAAAAGATAAAGAGTGGAGTGCGGGGGGGGGGAGGGAGGGGGCGGGGGCTGGTGCAGGGAAGCAGGCAAAGATGCAGCGCGTTAACTCAATTGACAAGCCAACAATAGAGACGAAAACAAGCCAAGACTTATGTATATATAGTGTGTGTGTGTGTGTGTGTGTGTGTGTGTGTGTGTGTGTGTGTGTGTGTGTGTGTGTGTGTGTGTGTGTGTGTGTTTATAATATGCATACTATAATAGTATAAATAAGAGTTAAAGTTAGAGTGCAGCCCAGCTGCCCAATACCCTAACGAGAGAACTGAAGATCGTGGGTGAAGATACTTGTTATGGTGGAAGCCATTATGTGGAATATATAAATGGGTGAGAGATGACCAAGTAAGTGGATTCTTCTTCGTTATTAACTAATTCATATTTCATATAATTTCTGCAGTCAATCTCTAGATCCTAATTAAGAATATTTAAATAGTTAAAATTGAATAAAAAATAAAATATATAGAGTTGGAATACTTATAGAAATTGAGAAAAATATGGTAAAATATAAATGAAATAATGAATATAACAATCTAGAAAGTTTATCTAAATATCGAAATTGGTTAACAAGTTTTGAAAAGAATATACTATATTATTATATAGTATTATATTATATAGTTAAAAAGAGAAATTAACAAAGAAATTTATATAGAAATATATTTGGTTATAGAAAAGGTACAGATGTAGAAATAGAAAAAAAAAACAAAAATTAAGATATTTACATCAGAATATAGAAAAATATAAATGAAAGTTAAAACACGCTTTACGAAGGCTTAAGACATTCAGTGCTGCATAGAGATTTAGAAATAGCAACAATTGCAGAGTTCATTGGGCGACACAGCTCTAGATACGCGCACCCATAGCAGCTCGCATCTAATCGGGCCAACAGCCGAAGCAGGAGAGGACTAAAGAGACTGCATCCCCTCGATCGTCGTGGAATTCAAACTTTGTAAAATTGTATTTAATATATGTATAGATTAACTAGATTAATACATACAGGCGTACCTGCCTAAAATGAAGCTAAGGTAAATTAAGTGATAACTCCGCTAAAGGGCCTACGGCAACAAGCGGCAAATTAATGAATTTTAAAGAAAAAAAATCACTTAAATCTAGAAATTGAAGTAGAAATAAGTTGATTAAAACTAACATTTATTTATATTTTAATATAGAAATAAATAAAGAAATGTACATGCATATAAAAAATAGTTGGTAATTAAAAAAGTTAAGTTCCAGATAGAACAAGTAAGAGTGCTCTAGTCGAGACTGCTCGACAAAGAGATCCCCTGAACCCTGCGAAGAACTGCGATTCCTAAGAGCCGCTAACATTCTCCGTTACTTTTATATGTATGTACATATGTAGCAAGCAATACATACACACACACAGACGCACGCACAACACTGTTAAAAGATACCATAGGTTATGCAAAGACGAGCTCCATTACTTTGGCTGTTAATTAACAGGGGTCTTGTGACGTCACAGTTTCCCATTCTGCTCTGTTATCCCAACTGAAGTGTTACTCAATCGTGCACGCACAAGAACACACACACACACACAAGCACGAAATCTGCTAACTGTGCATTATGACTCATCAGCTTCGCTGCTGCTGCAAGACGCCGATAATATGAGATATTAAATGTTTAATAACTTTTTTTCTAGTCGAACGATTTTCATCAAATTTGTGGAGCGTGATCATGACATTCATATGTGTGTATGTTCCAAAGCACAAGTCTCTAGTACTTGAAATACGTGATTTAGCAATTTGAGGCGAAGGGGCAATTTGAGGGCGTGGCATCCAAAATTTAACAAAAACCGAAATTGCAGAAGGCTCAAATAACACTAAATGCAAAATTTGAAGACTCTAGCTAGAAAGATGAATTAAATAGAATTTTATAACTAAATGAAGATATCGGTTTTTAATCGATAACATTAAAACGATTATAGTTATCGAATATTTGAAACAAACTCGATCGAATCGTACAATACACGAACTTCCAAAAAAAATTTGAAGTCTCTAGCTCTTATATCTTCGGAGATCGACGCGTTCAAACATACGGACAGACGGACAGACGGACAGACGGACAGACGGACAGACGGACAGACGGACAGACGGACAGACAGACAGACGGACAGGGCTCAATCGACTCGGCTTCTCTCCCTGATCAAGAATATATATACTTTGTGGGGTCTGCCACGCCTCCTTCTGCCTGTTACATACATTTTCACAAAACCATTATACCCTTTTTTCCCATTTTCAATGGGTTCAGGGTATAAAAAGAAAGAAGCCGCTATGAAACAGTAATTCAAATAAAAATATATTTCTATAGATTTAAAATATATTTCTATATTTAATTCTTTTTCTCAGTCTTTAGTAGAAAAAATTAAATTTGAATTCACAATTTGGGTATGAGAAATATTTTAGTTAAAGTAATAAATTAAATTAAATTAAATATTTCTACATTTAATTATTTTTTTTTTAAATCTATATCTTTTCTTCAGTAGAAAAAAAATTATATTTAAATTAAATGCTTAGAAACAGAAAGAAACAGATTAAAATATATACAAAAAAATATATTTCCATCAAATATAATAATGTTATAAATATAAATATATAAATATAAATATATTATAATGATACAATTTCTTTTTAATCTCATACGCAAATAGCTTCAAATCGTTGCATAGATGCGTACAGTAAGTATAGCAATACCTGAACTATAGATTCAATTTTTGGAGTAGAAAATATTTTAGTTAAAGTTATATTCATTAATAAAAATCTTTATATATTTACATATATATCTCTCTCTCTATATATAGCTTAATTCATAGACTTTTTCCAACTGACGTCTACCAGTCTCTAGAAGAATTTAACTTTTATACTCTGCAGTATTCCAGAAGTGATTATAGGTGCCAAGATACCTGAGAAAGTCTGGCGACTTCGACAGCTGCTCGAGGTCGAGTTGGAGTTGGAGTAAAGCGGGGGGTGGGGGAGTCATAAGGAAAAGCATTCGAAATGAAAAGCTAAGCCGCGTTTTGAAAGCAAATTAAAAGCCACGACAAATGGTCCTAAGAAAATAAATGACAAATAAATTTAGCATTGAGCAACAGGTGCTTAAAGGGGCTCTACGTCTAAATGTCTAAACGTCTCGCGCTCCGTCCGTCCGCCCGTCCGCCCGTCCGTCGGTCCGTCCGGCTGGAGAATTGAAAACTTTTCCGATGATGCAATAAATTTACAGATACAATTTTTATTTACGATTAAGCTGGCAAAGCTGGACGGGACGGGGAGTCTTCTGGGTCCAGAGCCACGCTGTCTAGGCTGGATTCTGGGGCACGGGCATGGGCATGGCACTTGGGGGGGCGTAAGCTTTATTGAAATAGTTGGCATCGCGCATCACGACGACTCATGAGTCGAGCTGAATCACATACAGGCCAGAGAGAATATATATGTATTTATATATATATTAATTAATTATAAAGCAGGTATAAAGGCAGTGGGGCCGGAGGGGGTGGGGGGAAGGGCCTGGGCGCTGCAGAGGATCAGACAGACAGCTGGACAGCCGTCCGGTCATAACGTGCACGAAGGTGAGAAATCAATTTTCAGTATCTCGCTTTGTGCTTAATACTTTTTCCAGTGAAATGCGCCGTGTCGAGGATGAGGACGAGGCTCAGGCTGACGCACAGCGCCTGGGGCCATGCAGCAGAGGGCAGGCAGCGAGGCACAGGCCATGCTCCGTTGTCGTCAAGCCTCAGCAGCGAGGCCACAAATGAGGTTCAATGGAGAATGGCTATGAACTGGACCTGGCTCGGGCTCTGACTCTGACTCTGAGTCCGAGTCTGAGTCGGAGTCTGGTCTGGGTCGGGGCAGCCCTGGCACGTAAATTAGGATAACAACGTGAAACATAATTATTACTTTGGACAGATATGGCAACCTCGACTGCGCCTGCGCCGGATCCTGCGCCGCTGACTCTATGCTCATGGCTGGCTGATCGAATTTCTATACCCTGTAGGCAAACCAGTCACTAGATAATCATACTACAGTTAGTCTCGACCACATTTAAGCTGCGAATGCATATATTTAAAACTTATTTTAATTTTTAAAATTTAAATAAATCATGTAAGAAACTCTTAATAAATTAAATAAATTTATATATTAATGTTTTAGTAAATAAAAATTAGCAAAAATTAAAATTTCGTAATATTAATTTAAGCAATAAATATAACAAAACAAATATAAAACATATTTTCTATTAATAATTTTTTATTTTTATATTTATATATTATTTTTTTATTTTAATTTAAATTGTTTTTGTTTTTGTTTAATAAAAATAATGTAAAAACAAAATAAGCATTTCAAATTTATTTAAAACTGTTTCCTTATTTATTTAAAAATAAAAAAGCCAAAAAACTGAGCTGTGCGTCGGCCGGGAATCGAACCCGGATCAACTGCTTGGAAGGCAACTATGCTGACCATTACACCACCGACGCCACATGAAATATGAGAGGACGTTGCTTAACATAAAGCACAGGCGCTAACTATGCTTGGAAGGACTTAAATTTGATAAATTTATTTATTTATATATTGTTCAATCACAGCGAAAGAAATAATAGCACCACCAGCATTACTTGCTTGTGAGTATGGTGCTATTTTATATTTCGCGGGTTTATGTATTTGATTTTTAATTTGAAAATATATATATTTTATAGATAAATAAAACAATACCCCAACTCAATTTGGCTAGCAGAGGGTATTTTCGCGTAGCGCTCTTCTCCTTCGCTGGCTTCTTAGTTGTTTATTTTGCTTTTGTGGCCCAAATAAATGTATTAAAGTTGGTTAACGCCTTCATTTTCGTGCTGAGACGCAGCTCGGGCTCAAGCCTCAAAGTAGGTGTAATAAAAAATATGAATTGTTGTTGTTTTAAGCAGCAACAACAACAACAACGACAACAACAACTACGACAACAACAACAACAGGTTGCAACAGCAGCATCCAAGCAGCAGCCAAAAATCATTCAGCGCATTTTACGAGCCAAAGCTCTTGGAGGCCAATCGGATTGGCTTGGCCATTGGGATTGGGCTTCGGCTGGAGGATTCCGTGTGAACAGCAAATTGGCAGGCGAAATGTGTGAATAGAAGTGTGAATAACTGGCTGACTGAATGGGCAGTTGAATGCGTCGAAATGAGTGCTAAAACGAGAGTAAGTGAAATAATAAGCGAGAAATACAAATGAATGCATTCAATGCAACTAAATGAATACCAATCATTGTATTCATTGAGTGTATGTATCGTACTTAAAGCTATTCATGAGTGTTTTTACTAAATAACTTTTAAAACTCATTTATTTTCCACAGTTTTTCTCTCTGTCTCTCTATATATATTTATGGATATGAGTGTATTCATATACTCATATGAATGCATTCATGAGTATACTCATGAGTGTATTCACTAATAAATTTTATAATTCTAATATACTAGTGAGCACTTACGTATATTTTTACAAGAACACTCATGAGTGTATTCATATTAATAAACTTTAATTATATTATTTTAATATTTATTTTTAATTATTATTATTATTATTATTATTACATTATATTTGAATATATAAGTGAGTATACTCAACTACACTCATGAGTGCATTCAACTAGCCATGGGTGTATTCAATGTATTCTCTAGTAATTACTATGTTAATATGTAGACAAAGTATACCTGTGCACATACACCCATGAGTATATTCATAAACATTGATGAGTACATCCATGAGTGCATGCAATTATTCATGCATGTTTACGTATATTCAAATACTTATTCCTAGGAATGTGCATTATTTTAGTTAGAACTGCTTGCATAACAATCTATTCATGAATATATTTGTGAATACATTTGCACAGCACTCAATTCCGGCCATTAAGTATCAAAGTATTCATGAATATATTTATATAGCTAAAGCTATATATTTGTGTATTCATAATTCATTCGTTCATCTAATCAAGTGAGTGTATTCATATTCATATTCACATTTAATGGCGTATTAATGACTCTATTGATGAGCATTAAAACTGTAAACTGACTAATAAGCCGCACACTGAAAATAGATTTAATTAAGCTTTGAATTAATTGAAAAAAAAAGAGAGAAAAAACCATAAACAGAGCCGAAAAGGTGTAAATTGGCATTTGATCCTTGGGCTCATCAGGTAATTAACGCACAGCGGTGCAGGCCGGCTGCTCAGTGGTGCTGGGCAGAGATAATGGTCGGGGCAGGGCGAGGGGCCATGGGGGCATGCCCACCCGCTGTTGCTGCCCGGTCGAAGGAAATGCCACAAAATTGAAAATGCAAAACGAAATTGGCAACTGGCAACTGGCAGCGGCAAACGGAGTGGAGCGGAAACGTTGCCCGTGCGTAATGAAGACGTTAAGCTGAAGCTGAAGCTGGAACTGTGACTGGGACTGCGACTGGGACTAACACTTGGGACTGGAGTCTTGGGATCTGCCTCTCTGGCTGGCTGGCAGGCATGCGTCGCTGTTGCTGCCGCTGCCGCAGTCGCCGTCGCCGTCGCCGTCGCTGGCTGCGTAACTCTTTTGCGGCGGCTCGTTTTGGTTCCGCTTGCATGTTAACTGAAAATTCGTATGAAGGCGAGAAATTAATGAATCATTCACACCTGCATGACGGATTGTCGGCATTACTCGCCGCAGCGCGCTGGCTCCATTTTGTGGTACTGCGAACGAGGGCGCGACGCTCCTGACGCTTCTGCCAAAGGAGTTGCCTTCTAATTTATTTGCCTGATGTGTGTATTACATTTGTGGGCCCCGACCCCGACCCCTGCCAGTCGGCAGTCAGCAGTCGACTGTTGGCTG